>CAKAKR010059695.1:66835-101376 GCA_916700685.1 Adelosebastes latens
TTATTGAACGATTATAAATATATACATTTTACAACCTGAATACAGTCAGCGATGCTCCAGGTTTTTAGAGGATCTTGACGTCCAGCAGCGTGACGTCAAAATTGATCGAAAATTACTTTATTATAATTATCTTTGCAAATGAAATAAAGAATTGACTGAGTTAATCTTTGCATATAAACTATTAAAAATTGCTGCAGTGTTTTTGAGAATCGATACAGTATCACAAAACATAACATTGCGATACTCTATATTTTTTTCTTACACCCCTAACAGATATATATATATATATATATATATTAGATATTTATAGAACTGAAATTGTTATAGAATAAAATCCTCTCTACTTGGAAATTGTTTGGATATGCTGCATCTGCCCGGAACTGTTGGAATTTAAAAAGAGGTGAAGCACCTAAACGAGGAACGCTGAATAAATGAATGAATGAATGAACTGCATTACTAAGAATCCTGCAGCAAGGATTCATACTGAGGTTTGCTCAGTATGAAGCACATTTAAAAACTACTGTAGCTGCTGTATTCTGCTGTGTGTGAGTGAGCTTCCCACTCAGCTGTCAGACAGCTGTAAGGCTTTTGGTTTAAATAATACATTTTTATTTAATATAATTACAATTATATCCTTAATGCTGTCTATTTTGAGTCAAAGGACAGATGATCACATTCAAATAAATTACTGCTCATACAGACATTTATTTAAATGGATGAGGAATCTATTAAATACCTGGCACCATCTAGTATATACACCGATCAGCCCGATCAGCCATAACATTAAGACCACTGACAGTGAATGTTATTCACTTCACCTATCTCGTTACAATGGCACCTGGCAGTGGGTGGGATATATAAGACAGCAAGTGAACAAATTTTTCCTTTGAACTTTGTGTTGGAAGCAGAAAAAATGGGCAAGCGTAAGGATGTTCTCTTGCTCTTGTGGGATGTTCCCGGTCTGCAGTGGTCAGGACCTACCAAAAGTGAACCGGCGACAGGGTCAGACCCAAGGCTCATTGATGCACGTGGGGAGCGAAGGCTGGCCCGTGTTGTCCGATCTAATAGAAGAGCTACTGGAGCTCAATTGCTGAAAAGGTTGATGCTGGTTCTCATAGAAAGGTGTCAGAACACACAGTGCATCGCAGTTTGTTGTGTATGGGGCTGCGTAGCCGCAGACTGGTCAGGGTGCCCATGCTGTCCTAATGTTATGGCTGATCGGTGTATTTTTAACATTCATGCCTTTCGATAGGGAAATATGTCAGCAGAATGAGGTTCTCAATGGGAAAATAACAGTTCTGTGAATTACAACTCTAACAGTATTCACTAAAAACCAACGCGGGTAGACCTGAAAACGTTAGATCTGCCAACTGACTCATTCCGTGAACTCGTCTGTGTGCTTAAACCCTGAGCAGGTGATGCAGGTGGTCCGTGAGCAGATCACCAGGGCTCTGGCGATGAAACCGTCGTCTTTAGACCAGCTGAAGAATAAACTGCGAGGCCTCAACTATTCAGAGATTCTGCGTCTGCGGCAGTCAGAGAGAATGAGCCAGGACGACTTCCAGTCTCCTCCCATCATGTCAGTCTTTCGTAAATATAAGGAATAGTCAATAGTATGGTGTTGTACACATTTTGTGTGTGTTTGTCCCTGTTGCTCATGCTGTGTTTGTCCTCCAGTGAGCTGCGGGAGAGAATTCAGCCCGAGATCTTGGAGCTCATCAAGCAGCAGCGACTCAACCGGCTGTGTGAGGGGAGCTGTTTCCGCAAGCTGGGGAACCGCCGAAGGCAAGGTACATACAGTATCAATACAATCACTTTGCTGTTTTCTGCCGCTGCTGTTAGATTATCAGCTAAACATTGTGTCCCTGCCTCTTTTGTAGAGAAGTTTTGGTTCTGCAGGCTCTCGCTGAATCACAAAGTGCTGCACTACGGAGACCTCGACGAGTCACCTCAGGGTGAAGTGCCTTTCGAGCTGCTCAGTGACAAGAGTAAGACACCTTTATTTCTTCGAGTGGCTCCATCTCCCAACTCATAAACCTTTCATTACACGCGTGATGACACATTCACTAGCCGATCACACTGTATCTGTCAGCAGGCTGACCTTAATAAACTTCTCTTTTATATTCCTCTCAGTCCCCGTCTCTGACATCAAGTCTGTGGTGACCGGGAAGGACTGCCCTCATATGAAAGAAAAAAGTGCTCTGAAACAAAACAAGGTAATATTATTTGAATTTTTTTTGTATTATTATTATTGTCATTCTAGTCACCTGGCTGTTTTTTCACTCCTTGTTGTCACTGAGTGTGTTCTTTGCTTCTCTCAGGAGGTGCTGGAGTTAGCTTTCTCTGTCCTCTATGATCCCGATGAGACACTCAATTTTGTTGCACCCAACAAGTACGAGGTAAGCTCAGCAACAGTGAGGCTTAAAGCTGCACTATTCAATGTTAATTTGAACAATGGGCCAAATATGTGTAATTGGAGAGGCGTCAGAGCCCACAGAGAATTATCACCTGACTCTGCACTTCCTCCCGGCTCTAAGGAGCATTTTAGCATCTTCCAGCTCATTGTTTTGGCTTTCTGGCCCGTAACTTTACTGTTTTGGTTCACTCTCACCGGCTTTCTTCATTCAGTGAAAAAAAGCTTTGAAAACCCACAGTACGCCACCTGTCCAATACCAAAAAGCAGACAGACACAGTTAGCGATTAGCTAACTTGGAGCATTTAGCAGCTAAAGCAGGGGTGCAAACTTGTCACCTTTAGGTGGGCCTCGACCTGCTTACCCCTGTCACTCTGTCCCTGGTGCTTCTGGGCGTGGTTTCCCAGCTGCTGTCCCTTGGGCCCCTCGTTGTCTGTCCATGTCCGGGCAACCCCCATAGTCCTCGTCCCGACCCCCTCGCTTCCACCACCTGAGCGCTGTGCCTCGCGGCTTGCTCCGGGTGCTGACGGACATGACGCTGCGTGTGCGCTCGCGGCGGGGGGGACTATTATTATTATTTCTATTTTTTTAAGTACCCTGAACTGATGTTCCCCTAACACTACTTCTGTAGCAGTAAGATTACATTAATTTACCTATACCCTAATGCTAACATTGACTATAAATCCCCGTTTTAAAGCTGATATTTAAAAATGTTCTCTAAGGGGTTTCGCATCTTTGTCACCTTTTTCACCCCTGATGAATTTGCAAAGCCTTTTTCGTAAAGAGCCAAATAGAGTAGATATTGGGGTTACATTCATCAGGTGGCATTTCATAAGGTGATAATATATCAGTGTGACCAAAAAAGTTATTAATGCTGCTTTAACTAAATAGCTTCGACCTGGTATTATTTGTGTAACCACCAAAAAAAGAGCTGCTCAGTCAGAACCATGCATGAATCTGGATGTTCAAATAAACTAACTAACCTACAACTTGTTGGGATATCCTCCAGTACATAGCACCATGTAAATACTGACGCACTATTATCAGCCTTCACGTATGTTCCTCTGTGTGATGTTTTTCGGAGCAGTACTGCATCTGGACCGACGGGCTGTGTGCGCTGCTGGGCAGAGAGATGGGCAGTGACCTGACGCGCAGTGACCTAGATACCCTCATCAGCATGGAGATGAAGCTCCGCCTCCTCGACCTTGAGAACATCACCATCCCAGAGGCCCCGCCCCCCGTGCCGAAGGAGCCTAGCTCATATAACTTCACCTACAACTACAGCTGAGATGTGTGTGTGTGTGTGTGTTTACAGTGCATGTGTGTGTTTGTCAAGGATGAGCATCTTTTGATGAATTTAGCCGCAGATGTAAAAGGTTACTTTTTTAACATTTCAGAGCCCAGGAGACTTCTCTCCATCCGTGTTTGTGAGGCTGTATGGTTAAACAGGAGGAATGTGTTTATAGCTTCACAGGGAGTTCAGAAGTCAGGGTCCACTACAGAGCAGTTACTCCTGGAGCTGGTAGGGATTCAGTGAGTGAATCTCATTTATCAGTGCAGTCTCCAGGCAACATCTCCCCACTCTTTATTTACTATTTAAAAGGTATACACCTGCCTATAAAGTGAAGGAAAACTGCGTCTGATGGGGAATATGGATGACAAGCTGCACAAATCTGCAAATTAATCTTTAATCAAGTATATTTCACTCAAATTGTGGCATTATCGGTCAGTCAAGCCGTGAGTACGGTCTCCATGGCAACAGAAGATGAAGTGGCTACCATTCCAGTTTTAGGTCTGTCCGTCCACATGACGGACGTACGATGAAACGTCACACGGAGTAGAGTGAGTGGGCCGAGAGTTTACACATTCACACAGTCAGGGTCTTGCTCAAGGTCACTTCAGTAGGAGGGATAGTCGAACATCTGGTGGAAGGACGGTCTCCCTAATCGGTACACTGTTTTGCTGCCCATCGAGGTCTCGTTAATGGGAAGATATTTGACCAGCAGTTCAGTATTGAAAAAGAAACTTGCTGAAATTCAGTGATAAAGAGAGCTAGAAACGCAATTTAAAAAAAAAAAAATCAACTTGTGTAAAGCAGAGGGAGATACGGTGTAATTATAATATCTGTTACTTTTATCATGTTTTTACTGGGACACAGAAGCGTAGGGCTGCAACTAACAATTATTTTCATCAGGCTGCTGTCAGGCACCGTTCGTATCCATACCTACGAAAAGTAATGCACTGTAATTCGTATATGTCCCACAAAATCGATTTGTATGTAATCCACGTAATCGTGAACAAGGAAGTATCAAGAGGCGGAGGAGGTCGGGGTGGATGGGTCTGTCAAAAAACACCAGACTTTTGCCCAGGAGACCGGTGTTCGTACCCCGTGTGAAACCAGAAGTTAACGTTGATTTATTTGTCACGTAACTTCCATACATTAGTTGCGGCACTTCTGTAGTTATTTTAACCCAAACCACAATATTTGACTAAATCTAACCAAGTAGTTTTGTTGCCTAAACCTAACCAAGTTGTTTCCTGTGAAGACAGAAGTTTATTTTTGAAAAGACTGTATGCATGTAACGAGCTGATATTGACGTGTTGCTGGACATTCGTAGGAATACTCACGAAAAATGAGGAATAACTTTTCATAAGATGTCATACGAACCGTTGTATGAGGACGTTGTTTTCATGAATTTCATGAATTGATCATTTGATCTGTGAAATAACATAAATTAGTGGGAAATACTTCTCAAGTGAACATAAAATTCAGTTTGCTATTATGGAAGACAAAAGAAAAACAGCAAATAGTCTTATCTGAGAAGCTTTGACGTGTTTGCTTAAAAGGATTAAGTGTTTCTCAACATGTTTGCAGATTAATTTTCTGTCCATCAAATAATCAGTTGATACTCGATATTAGTTTCAGCTGCACAAAAGTGTTGTTGTCAGCATATATCTTCTTACAGCTTCTGTTTACTCAACATTCATGCTGCTTTAGATCGCTTGACTCACTTCTCTCCTCAGACTAACACATAGCCTGTTAAACGGTGTGAGTAGACGGTTCCCATTGAACTGAAATTGTTCAAGTACGTGGTGTGAAGATACCATTGCCTACTTTATGTGTCTATGAGTGTGTATTTGTGTGTGTGCAGATTTTGAGGTTTAGTGTAAGTCGTTTATGTTGAGAGATGTAAGGAGGAATATATTATGATATTATGAGCGTGAGGCTCATGGAAGACAGGGTCAAAGCTCCGACATCCAACACATTAAAATACATGAATGACCCTTTTTTTTGTTGAATCATAGTCACAGCATTGCCTTATCAGCCAAAGTCACATATATTTTGGGTAACATTTATAAGCAGTACATGAATGGTTTCTAACACATTAGTGTGTGTTACTATGACTCCTCCTATGAAGCGTTCATTACTGATGAATGAACAGTTAATTAATATTTCAAAACAGTAAAACAGTTGAAATAATATATAATCATATATCTTCAATAGTTAACAATTAGTCATACTGTATATTGGCTTACAGTATAACAATTTTACAGTGTGTTATAAATCATTTAACTGTTTACTGTGACTGTATACATGTACGGCTAGAGCTGGGCGATAATTCAGTATAATCTATTGTCTTTAAATGTAATTGTATCATGATGAAATAATATATCGAGATATCGTGATACACAATTACGTTGTCTAAATTGATAATAACAAACACATACTAACTCTAATTTATCTGGATATCTGATGTGAAATATTTTGTGGGAATATCATTTGAATACTGCGGTTTTGTTTTTACATCACACTTTACATTACCACTCAGTTCAATGTGATTAACAAACGGAGTATATATGGAAATAGTTTTTTATTTTTTCTCTATAATTTCACTTGAAACTGTTAAGTTCATTTTGCACTAAAGTTCTTAATTAAAATGGAAAATACTCATGATGATACTTTTCATTTATCAAGTATTTAATTCACACAGGAGTATACGAAAATAGGTATTACCATGTGGTTATTTCATATAGACTATTTATTTATTGAACCACCAGAAAACATACTATATCATGATATATATCGAGATATGATATATTTTCAAGATTTTGACCATATCGTCCAGCCCTATGTACAGCAGGATTAAAACTATTTAAAGGTGTATATAAAATTACTGAAAATATGACTAAGTATTATTACAACTACTGTGTTATTAAACACTGATTAACTGTTAATTCACCAGTTATGAATGCTTCATAGGAAGAGTAACAGTGGTTAACAAAGACATTAATAAAAACTTAAAATTCTCCTCATTTCTGCTACAACTACATTATAGTAAATTGTTTATTTACTGCTTATAAATGCTAAATTACACCAGGTTTAGGTTCAAATATAGTGTTACCATATTTGTAAAGATTATAGTGACAAGTTACAGTGATGTTTATTTTCAGTTAAACAAACTTACATGACATCGCAAGAGTGTTTGATGCCCCTTGTGTTTGAATGACTCAGCAGTTTTGAGGCTTGATTTTAGACTTTTTTGTCACACTATTCAGGCAAACGGGACCATAGAGCAGCTCTGTTGACCTGTTTTAGAAGCTCGACCCTCAAATGAACGGAAGCAGGTCAGAAACAGCTGAGTGACACATGGCTGTGGGCATCGGAGACATCTAGTGCTGCTCATGTATCATATGAGCAGACAGACAGTATTCTGTGCTTTGTATACAGTGAGATTAATTTTAATGCTATTGCTTGATGTCGTTTTCTTATTTCCATAGTGTCTTTGGTTTGTGTATTTTATTCACGTCACTTAATGTATTAATCACTACTGTCACTTGTTAATGCAGAATAGAATTATATTTTTGTAAATGATTGTACAATCTTATCAGCTGTGAAGAGAATGGGTATCGAACTAACAGCATTTTTACTTTGCGTCGCTCTGTACGGTACATTCAGCACGCTCATTACTGTGGAAGGACATGACCAAAATGTTTTTGGTCTTCATATTTTTTTAAAGTCACAACCATACACTGTATATCAAAATGGACAACATGTCTACACTTCCTCCCACTGTACAGAAATGAAGCCAAAATATTCCCGGATACGGGAGCTGCCATCTTGAGATTTTGACGTCATTTGTAGCGAGAGTCTGCGCAGTGAGTGATCGGCGGTCACCCGCCCGAAATAATCCCGAGCTTGTTAGCGAGAAAGACTCACAGCTGTCAATCATGACGTCTCACCCCCTTTTTTATAGCATCAAATAACTAATAAAAAACAAACTTATCAGAAAAATGAACCCTTGAACCTACACCAGCGTGATAAGAGCTACCTAAAATGACAGAAACCATCTTTGGGAAAAACTTATTTGACGTGTACTTTGACATTTTAGTTTGGCCCATGTTCCATCCGCTAACATGGAGGGGGTGGGATTTATGACCTATACTGCAGCCAGCCACCAGGGGGCGATCCAGATGTTTTGGCTTCACTTTAGGGAGCCGTCATGTCGTCCATCTTTTTAAACAGTCTGTGGTCACAACCGTGTTTTCACACTGCAAGCACCTCATATTGTTTAGGAATGAAACCAACTTCAGCACCTAATGATGATGTCAGTGTTAATGTATCTTATAATGCTAATGGGAATAATGAAAATTGCCATTATTGTTGATGCTGTTTGTGAAAAGGAATATTTGAAATTTTTTCAAATAATGTTTTTGCTGTTTGGTTTTTAACTGATGTTGGAGGTTGTAAAGGTTCCCTGTGGAGTTTCAGACCTCTAGTAGTGCTGTGGAGCTGCTTTTCTCCCAGTGGGTCCCCGTTTAGTTTGTTTCGTGCACGTAAACGAGGATGCACATGCGGTACACATTCCTGCCAATAGTTTCACATCACACTACACTGACCAACAGGTGGCGGGGATTCACCAAAAAATGCAGCAATGCGCCAGAAAAGGCAGGGTAGAAGAATTCTGCAAGCTATTAAACATGGATGTAAACAATACTGGATTTAAAATGCTTAAAAAAAAATCTAATTTTATGACACGTTTGTTAGACCTTAAGGACACACAATGTGTTTTAGTGAGTAACACTGAATATAAACATTTTGTTTGTTTACAAGAAAACTCCACAGGGCCCCTTTAACTGCTTAAAATTTTTTATTTTATAATCCAGTGAGTCATTGAACTGCAGCTAAAATATATAAGTAACCACGAAATACCACAGTGAGTAAAGGATTGTTGCATTGGATGTACTAACAGTATGACTCTTTTACATGACTTGCTAAACTATTTATTTACACTTGCTAGTGATAGTAAAGAATGACATGTTGTTAGATGAGAAATAACAACATCAAATCTAAATATGGTATACATATAGATCATTGTATGTATATACAGTATTGTGTTGCCTTATTGAAGAAAATGTATTATGTTTTGTGTGAATAAATACAGAGTCTAACTACTGTTCAAAGTGTGTTTTTACTGGCCAGTGATTTTCCGTATCTACCTTTTTGATTAAACCTGGATTTCATCAACCACATAAATTAACCCCCTGAGACCCGACTGACTTTACTGTCTTTCAGAAGCATGGTGCCGACCATGTAGGGAAGGAGGCTAAATAACGCTCCAAAGTTGGGCTAAATTTTAACGAGGAGAAACTGGCATGGCCATTTTCAAAGGGCTTCCTTGACCTCTGACCTCAAGATATGTGAATGAAAATGGGTTTTAAGGGTACCCACTAGTCTCCCCTTTACAGATATGCCAACTTGATGATAATCACATGCAGTTTGGGGTAAAAACCATGCCGTTTTTTTCATGCAGTATAAATGTGTTATTTTCACCTATTTTAAAACGATGTATTTGAATATTTCTGAATACTGGGGTCCATAAACAGTCTTGGAATGGCATACATTGGGTATGACTGTAAAGCTGAGACTCGTGTGGATCCAATGAGCACAGTTGTATTCATGTGTGATGATGTTAGTCCCCATAGTAGCCATTTCATTATAGTGAGACCATTTTTTGAAATTTGACCTCCCTGTATAAAATGACCTGTGGTGACCTCTAGGATAATCACAGCCTCATGAAACTTTATAACCACAGACTAGAGACCTAGAACATTCAGAGGATGTATGGCTTTCCTAGCTAGATTGACAATAAGGGGGTTTCTGAGCAGTTTCCAGAACAGAAGCGCTCGCCATCCAATCACCGAAAAATGCAATTCTTGCAAATATCTCCAAATATCAAAAGTTTTTGATCCCAAATAATGTGGTATATTGGAGGGATTATTGATCATTTTTTATCAATTCTCCAGTGGTAAAAAATAGTTAAATTTAGCACCAAATCTGTGTAACAAATGGTATCAACCCAAACACAAGTGAGCATGGGAATGGCCATCATATACTTCTATCATAATGTTCTAAGCACTTATACACTTTCCTATTCATTTGAATTAATTAATTAGTAATTTCATGTTTATTTGTGATTTATGACAACTTGTCACACAGTGCTGAGTTGCATCTTAAATTAATCTCCAGGTTCTCAGCTTTCAGATGATGTACACCACTCCTATGTGTCATCTACTGTTGACCTGCTATCTCCTCCTAAAGATCCTCTATATCCCCCTAAAAAAGACAAAAATGGGTCTATTGTGGGTCTCAGAGGGTTAAAATATATTCAGATATATAACTGAAATCAGGATTTGTGTTTCTCAAAGAATGAAAATATGGACAGTTTTACTACAGTGCTTATAATATAAAAAAATAAAAAAACTTTGACATTGTAGTGTTAGAATTATTCAGATATTTTCCATAAAGTTATCCTGTGATGTGTTATTCCTCTAGTGGAGCTGTTTCTCTATACGCTCCTTCTCTGCTGATACAATACACAGTCCGACCAGTGGTGTCGCACTATCCCACTGATCTGCAGGTGGAGGTAACACACCATCATATGAAGCACTGGGCCAGTAAAGACCAGAGAAGAAGAAGAAGAAGACTGCATGCTGCTAGTAAACATGAATGTAAACAATGCTGGATTTAAACAAATACTTTAAAAATCAGCTTTTTATGAGGAAGGAAATACATCCAGCATATTGGTTAGAGCTCATGGATTCATTCACACAATGCATTTTGGTGAGTAACACTGAATGTAAATATAACTTTGGTTCATTTAGAAGAAAACTCAGGGCCCCTTTAACTAAAATGGCAGGTAAAGTTCAGAATTCATTCAGTTTATTTCAGTAAAGGTACAGAAGTATTAGCAGCCAAACATATCACAAATATAAGCAGAGGGCCATCACATCTATCTCATATGTTGATTATTCCACTGATGCGTTCATATGTAAAGTAGTATTTTAGTGTTGTAGCTGGCAAAGTTGAAGCTATTTTTTTTTATCTACATTTGGTATTTTTTTTCTGGAGGTTAAGCTATATATCCCATATTCATAAGTTCACTTAAGTTAACTTCAGCTGTCTAATAAAGAAGTAAAAGCACATATTGCCCTCTGAAATTTAGTGGAGTCGAAGTGTAAAGTAGCATAGAATTAAAATACTCAAGTAAAGTACAAGTAGGGCTGGGCGATATGGTCTAAATCTTCTATCCGATATAGGCCATTTCATATCTCGATAAGAATATATATCACGATATAGCCTGTTTTCTGGTAATTCAATAAATAAATAAATTGTCTATATGAAATAACCACATGCTAAAGCCTATTTTTTTTTTTTTACTCCTGTGTGGATTAAATACTTGACAAATGAAAAGTACTGAATATTTTCTCATTTTAAGAACTTGAGTGCAAAATGAACATAACAGTTTTAAGTGAAATTATAGAGAAAAAAGAAATAAGTATTGGCCTAGCCTATATCGCGATATAAATGATATAGAAAAAATATATACGATAGATATTTTTATATGATTTTGACGATATATATTGTCATATTGCCCTAAGTACAAAAATGTATTTAAATTCAGCACTTGAGTAAATGTACTGAGTTACTTTTGACCACTTAGAATAACATTTACTAGTTCAGTGTTGGACTACGTGTCCTACAGTATCCGACAATCAGTTAGAGCGTGATAGCAGCAGGTTCCTTATGACTCGTGTGTTCCTGTGATCACAGACTGTGACTGTAGGTTGTAGGGATTATATAGCTAAAGGATGAATACACCAACAATTACAATTCATTTCACTCTTCTGACCCAGTGCAGCCGCCTTGTATCAGTTGTGCAAAATGATAATAAGGACACTTGTACCGCAGTACCTGTAAAGGGTAATTTAGTTAGACCAATCTTTTACCTTTTACAGATCATGCTGAATGCATTTACAAAAAAGCGCAGCATAGACTTTTCGTGCTGCACAAGCGACGGAGTTTTGAGGTAAGCCAGTGCACTTTAAACCGAGTATACCAATCCCTATAGACTCACTTTTAACATTGAGTCCTGGTTCGAGCACCTAAGCGTCAAAAGCAAGAAAAAGCTTTCCAAAGTAGTCAAACTGGGCAGTACAATTACAGGCAACAAATAGGCCTCACTGTCCCTTCACCGCAGCAAAGCAGTTAGTACGCTTAAGTGGAAAAATGTTAGATGACCACAGCCATCCCTTAAATCACCACTTCCAGCTACTGCCCTCAGGGCAAAGGTACAGAGTCTCCTGTGCAAAGAAAAACATCTATAAAAAATAATTTGTCCCTGTCGCTATAAAGTATCTTAATCTGTGAGGAGAGCCACTTTCTGAAGCCAGCCTGCGACCTCAGCACACAGCACTTTATGTGTATTTATTTAACCTTGATTCAGTCCTCACCACTGACTACCTGGTGCTCCCTTTTAATGTAGCTTCTATTGGTGTATGTTTATGTGAATGTGTTTTAATGTGTCCTGTCTGGATTTGTTATGCTGTGTTTTAATGTACCCTTTTAATAGCAGTTTTTGCGCATGCGAACCAAAGCAAAATGTCTGCCTTTTGTACGTGAAAAACAGACATTAATGTATTTTCTATTTCTATTTCTAAATTCATATTTTTCCTTTCTTTCTTAAAGCTTCAGTAAGCAGAATGTTTTTGGCATCATTGGGCAAAAATTCCATAACAACCTTTCAGCATATTGTAATTCAAGTGTTCTGAGAGAAAACTAGACTTCTGCACCTCCTCATGGCTCTGTTTTCTGGCTTTAAAACATCTAGCCCGTGACGGGAGACTTTGACCAATCACAGGTCATTTCAGAGAGAGAGCGTTCCTATTGGCTGTTCGTTCAACGGAGGCAGCTGTCAATCACTCACAAACACCGATCAAACGGTCAAACTAGGCAGTGCTGATCAAATATGAATCAATATTCTGTTACTGTAATGCCTATTTATCACCTCAAATGTTTTCAGAAACATCTTGTAGTGTACTGTTTAGCTGTAAAATGAGAAAGTTTGCTCCAGCTGGTGGGCGGTGCTTGGTATTTCCTCAATTGATCTCAACATGGCTGCCAGGTCACAAACTTTCTCATTTTACAGCTAAACAGTACACTACAAGATGTTTCTGAAAACATTTGAGAAGAGAAATAGGCATTACAGTAACAGAATATTGATTCATATTTGATCAGCGCTGCCTAGTTTGACCGTTTGATCGGAGTTTGTGAGTGATTGACAGCTGCTCAGAGACGGTAGGCTCCAGCTTTTTTTAATCACATTTGCTCCAGTTCTACCCACTGTAGCTTTCACATAATATGTAGTAAGTTGCTTTATTGTGTAAATCAAGTTGAGCTGAAGTTATTAGGAGGCTTCATCAGTCTGAGTTAGACAAATCAAGTGATATTTTTATTATTATAATCATTTTAGAACAACATTCCCTGTCCTACAGCTCAGCGAGGAAACATTTTGGAAGATAATCACTTGATTTGACTCTTCTTTCACCTGGCTGAAGCCTCGGCTCAGTTCCAGGTCTTATCCAGCAGGGGACACACTGCGTCTTGTGTTTACTGAGTAGGTGTCAGATGTCCTGAGCTATTATCATACTTATTCTGACTGTGGAGCAACGCCATCTGCATACAGATGAGCAGGGAGCTGCAGATGAATCCCTAATGTGTTACTTTTATGCAGAGAGTTTGGTTTAAGGTCTGTCCTGCTACGTTTACACCATGCTTGTGGCAAAGAAAACAGAAATAGACCGTAAAAGTGAGTAAATTAAAAAGATTTTATTGTATAATAGCTCAAAATAGAATTTAACACAATCACTTTTAGATCACTTTTATGCTGAGAGAGGATGTGGGGCCTTAGGCGGGGAATCAGGATGAGTATACTGTACTGCAAGATGGACAACCCAGTCCAAGGTACTGAAAGCTATAAGCAAAAGGGTTGTTTACATCAATGCAGGAGTTTCATTCAGTATCAGTCTCAAGACAGAGTTTCATCTGCTTGGTTCAGTCTGTGGAACATGTAGACAGGAAACATGACGAATACCCTGGAGGTCTGAGCCGCTCTCCTCTGCACATATCTGTCCCTGGATTGAATCATTGTCTTTAGTTTCAGTCCAGCGGTCGTCGGCAGCTCATTTGTTTCTCTTGCGCTCACTCGCTGTGTTGCAGGAGTATGATTGTCCACTTTAATTCCCCTGGTTAGGGTTTAGGCATTCTTTACAATACATCTTAACACAGAAACAATGTCAATATATACTTTATACGGTATATAAAATAAATACAAATCTCTTTCTACACCACTGCTCCGATCTATGACTCCCCTCTTCTAGCTGTGATTCACAAAGTGTATATTTGACATTCTGTATGTGTGTGTGTCAGTGTTTTCTGTCTGGATTTGAATGTGCACGAACATAATTATCTCAGCAGTTCCTCACTCCGCTCTGGCTAATGTGCGTTGACTCCGTCTGTCTTTTCATTGATGATCAGAGCTTTAGGACTTTTGATTTCCTGGAGGATGGTGCTGTGGTGCTTTCCTGCCCCCTCGCCTCCGGGTTCGTTGTCCCAGCTCTGGCCTGCCAGCAGCAGCAGTATGAGTGCGAGGAGCAGTAGTGTGACTGCTGTGGAGGTCAGCTCTGGGCTCAGCTGCAGGCCGGGCTGAGGCTCCGGGACGTCCTTCGTCCTGAGTGAAACGCACTGAGGCTTTCTGCTCTCTCTTGATCTCCTGCTGGCCCGCTTGGCGCCCTCGCTGAACCCTAAATGTAGACACACTCTGTAAAATGTCTCTGCCTGCAGGTGGGTCAGGTTGAAGCTCTGAGTGCCGGCCAGGATGCGTGTGGTGTATGTGGGCGTGTGTGCGTTTGAGTACATGGCTTGCCAGGATAGGCGAGTCGAAGGGAGGTTGCGCCCGCTCTGCCAGGACAAGATAGCGTAGTGTTCTCCGACCTCCCTCACCTCCAACCTGGCGTCCGCTCTGAATAACTGATATCCCTTCATGTTAGCAGCCATCCCCTTCTTTCTTTTCTTTTCTCTGCCATGCACACCCACAGTAACGCTGCGTGTGTCTGCTCCCAGAGCGTTCTCAGCCACACAGGTATACAATCCTGCCTCGCTGGGGGTGACCTTGTTCATTTCCAGAGTTCCCTCGGGCAGTAGCCGGTAGTGTTTGGAGGGGTTACAGGGAGTATCATCTTGAGGCTGGCTGGAGACGGATGTGTGGTTGAATCCCTCAGAGGCTATCGGGCTGTGGCAGGAAGCCGGTGCCGGTAATCCTTTGGATGCATGGCTCGGCGCAGGACCAAGTCTCAGCCCAGAGGGAGTCACCCAGTACAGCTCAGGCTGTGGATCCGCAAGAGCTCGGCAGTGCAAGACCAGTTTTCCTCCTTCTCTGACCCCGACGTAGGAAGGGAGGGAGCTGGTAGGGATCATGGGGAGGCATGAGGCTGACATCTCCCTGGAGGATACCTCTCTCACCCTGCGAGCTCTCAGCTCCGGGGGTTCAGAGCACAGCGTGGCCTGGGGTTGGATGAAACGCACCGTACGAGATGTTTGTTTTCCTGTGTCTTTAATGTGATGGTGAGAGCGGTCTTCAGCGGCCCAGTGAAACAGGCAGTCGCATCGCAGCGGGTTGGAGTGCAAGCTGACCTCCTGGAGGCTCGGCAGGGAGAGCATGATGTGCTGGTGCAGTGCGCTAAGAGAGTTGGAGTTGAGCATCAGACTCTCCAGCCGGCTCAGCTGGAGGAAAGCCTGCGGATGGATGTAGGACAGTCGCGGGTTGTTGGTGATCTCGAGCTTTGTGAGCTCTGGCAGGTTGTCCAGGGCGGCTCTCTCAATGGACACCAGCTCCTCCATGTTGTTCAGGCCGAGCTCCTTCAGGTGGACCATGTCTCGGAAGTCTCCCGTCTCGATGAGTTTGATGCGGTTCTTGTTGAGGTCGAGGAACTTCAGACCCGGCACTCTCTTCAGGGCCTGATTGGGGACCTTTGTCAGCAGGTTATCGTAGAAGGAGAGGCTCTCTAGTTCCTCCAACCCTTCCAGTGCTTTTTCAGCCAAGCCTCTCAGACCCATGCCACCAAGGACAAGACTCCGGAGGGATATCAGGGCCACGAAGCCCCGCTCAGGCAGGGCCTCCACAGGGTTTCCCCCAAGCATGAGAACTTCCAAGCGGGGCAAAGCTCTGAACCACCGAGGGTCAACAGTGGCGAGTCTGTTGTTGTTGATGTGCAGACGCAGGAGGGAGTCCAGACCAATGAAGGCTCCGGGTGCTATCGAGTGCAAGTTGTTGTGGCTGAGGAAGAGCTCCTGCAGAGCTGGCAGTGAGGAGAAGGAGGCCTCAGGGAGGTGACTGAGATGGTTTTCCTCCAGGTGTAGAGACAGCAGAGAGGGCAGGGAGGAGCTCTGAGTTATTGTCCTGACACGGCTGAAGCGGTTCTGGGAAAGGTCAAGGTCGGTGAGGTTGGCGAGTCCGTGCAGCGCCGCGGTGTTGAGCTCAGACAGAAGGTTGCTCTGCAGGCGCAGGGTGTGCGTGTTCGGGGGTATGGGTAAGGGGAGCTTAGTCAGGAGCAGGTCGTTGCAGTCCACGGTGGGAGCTTCATGGTAGACGGAGTCAGGGGAGAACCACGGTTTGATCTGACACACACACCGCACCGGGCAGGAGACGTGCCATGGTAGCGCGTGAGGTAGCGACGCCACAACGCCGGGCACACACACGCCAACTAACACACACAGGAGACACTGCGACTGTAGAAACACCAAAGTCGGCCTCATAATCCTCGCAGGTCACAGGAGCTGATTCAGGTGGAGGAAGAGTTTGTTATGAGGATGTGAGATGAATCATTTGGACCAGAAATGTTTGTGAAAGTCTGTTACTGACAGTTTCAAGGTGTGTAAACTGTGAAAGGTAGGCCAGATGGTAAAATGTAAACCGATTAAAGAGTGATTATATTGTTGACAGCGTTCTAGAGCGGCTTCAAAAACTGAAATGTTTATGTTCCCTTTGTAGTCAAACAGCGTTTCTATGTGTAACTTTGATTGCAGCGGTAGAACAGTGACTTCACAACGGGTGTAGCTTGACGACGGCCTTTGTTGTCACACCATCGATCTCACATTCTGGCCACAGGTGGAGGACTCGTGGCTCCCAGCGTGGCGGCTCCTCACTGTTTTGTCAGAAACACAAGAAGAAAAAGAGATTCAGAGAGAAACGAAAATGACCTAAAATCTGCTGTTTTCTACAGGATGTTAAACAGAAGGTGTCACATTTTTAAGCATTATACCCCATCAGTTCCCACTCTAAACCAAATCTGTTTTAATTTGAAATACAATAGATGTATTAGCAAGGTTACATGGAGTTTTCAAGGATGTAGTTTGCAGAAATGCTCTGCAGCCGAGAAGAGAAGGTGGATGAGCACAAAAGGCTGAAAAACCAAAAAACATGCAGAGGGGAATCTCTGTTTTCCAAAGGAGATCTGACCTCAACTGTAGTTGCACATTTTAGACAGAGTAATGACAAACAAATGAAGATCAAAACTGAAAGAAAGAAAGAAAGAAAGACCATCTTTGAGGAAGAGAAAGAGAGAAAAACAGCGCTCTGCTGTGATCTCCAGTGTTTCTTTCAGCCTACAGCAGAATAGGTAAACATGCAGGAGTGATGAAATCATGTTGCACTTAAATATTTCATGTCAGTGCTTCACATTCAGTGTTCAGTGATAGAACATAGCGTCCCACAAATGTTATTTATTATGTAACAGTTAAAAAGACCCCAAGGATCTTTTATATTATCAGCCTTCTGTATTTAAGGCTGTTATGGGAAAGACTGCGTGAATAGCTGCTGCTGGAACAATACACACACACACACACACACACACATGGAGAGACACACGCAAACACACCAGTTACATCAGTATTTACATTTAGAGCATTTGGCAGGCACTTTTATCCAGAGCAACACCGTCACATTAACGGATCGCAGACATTTAGAAGCATTGAGATCATTCCAGTTATCAGCTGACCAGTAGAGTCAGAGTAACAGGTATCACCTGTCTGTTCTGTTTTAATTTAAATAGTACATGGAAGTCAGGATATATTTTAAACAATAAAGTATAACTGTACAGGCCTAAGGGTTACGTGCTAGTTCTTGTATATTAAAAGGATAGTTCAGGTGTTTTGAAGTGGGGTTGTATGAGGTACTTATCTATAGTCAGTGTATTACCTACAGTAGATGATGGCAGCAAAACACATTTTAGCCACCTTAAAGAATGGCTCACCTGAAAACAATCAATATCACTTCAAATGTACGCTCTATTTAAAATATTTTCACTGCTTTATCTTGCCGTCAGACGGCCCTTTCAGACGGGGAACTGAACTGAAAGTTAAACTTTTCTATGCTCTCTTCAAAGCCACCAGACCCCGCTGACAAAAACAGTTTAGTTAAGTTACACTTTCAGTTCAGTTCCCCGTCAGAAAATATTCGAAATATAACGTACACTTAAACTGATATTGATTTTTTTAGGTGAGCCTTTCTTTTAGGCGGCTAAAATATGTTTTGCTGCCGGCCCCGTCCACAGCAGTACATTGTTTTGCTTCCGTGCTGTAACTCCTGTCTGCTTCTCCAAACTGTGTGCTGACCATCGTCTCCTGTAGGTAATACAGTGACTATAGATAAGTACCTCATACAACTGAACTTCAAAACACCCAAACTATCGCTTTAACGCCCATATGTATATAATTCTTATGTGATTGTCACCTTTCAAATTATTGTGATCATATACGTCCTGGTCATAGAGACATTAGACAATCTAATAAAGGAAAATTAATGCAGTTGTGTTCGCCAAAAGTCAGAAATGAACAAATCCTTCACAGAGAGGCTTTAACTTTGAGCAGAGACCAAGTTCAAGACTGTATTTAATATTTCAGGCTTGTGCACAAATAGGGTTGTGCTTGATAATGGGTTGAATTACATTACTATTGTTGCATTAACAACAATCTGATTATTACTAGTAACAGTTTATAGTAAAAGTTTACTTGTAATTGAGTAGATATTGGGAGACGTTTTACTGTTGTCTCCCAAATGAGTTTCATCTGTGGGACACGTTAGAGAGTTATATTATGCGATACTGGTATCATGCATGACACACACACACACACACACACGCCGAGAAGGCTTACTGCATAGTTGCCATGGAAACAAATCTCCCAGCCTCACTCTGTCTCATGTTTTGAGATTTACTTTGGAGTTTGTTTTGCTGTGTGTATCCGTTGATAAGAACACAGATGAAACAACCCTGACTGGACCGAGGAATCGTGACTTCACATCTGAAGCTGCAAAACTGTATTTCCTCTTTAATTAATCTCCATGTGCTGAACAACATCAGCCCATTTTTCTGTGATGAAATTATGTTTGATTATAACTAAAGTTTTCACGAGATGAACTTTTAACCTTTCCTGACACTTGCTGCGGAGAGTATTTCCATCCTGGCAGCTGGCGTGATGAAACATGACTAACAGGAAGTACTGTACATCTCCGCAGGCTGTAACGTCTGTTAGCGGATGAGGAGAAAGTTTGGAGAGATGCTTGCCAAGTTGTTGTTTTTTCCACAAACAAGAAGGAGAAAGATTCAGAACAGTTACTGAGATGGAGAGAAAAAGCATTCAAACACTATGTGGTTTAATTGTATGAGAAGCAGGACTTTGTTAGCATGTTTTACCGAGCTCTGAGCTGTAACAGTTAAAAACAGAGGAGCAGTTACCTCCTGGGGCTCCTCTTACTCTTCTATCATCCATTCACTTTCATCTGCGCTCTCTCCTCTTTTCATATATGCAGCCTGCTCAATAATGGATTCATCATTTAATTTTGATGTCCCCCGTTTTTGTCATTTGCTCTCAAAAGCTCTCCATGTTTTTGGCGGTTTCAGGAAACCAGAACTGTGTGGAGATATGTGTGTATATAAAGGACTTGTGCTGCCTTGTAATTTGTTCAACTATTCAGAAAAAGAGTGTGAAATAGATCTGCATGACTCAGCAGCTACTTTCATATCTCTGTCCCTTCCCAGCTCTCCGCAATCTTTTCCCTCTGGAGAAATAGGATGAATAGTTTTGCTCTTAGTGGCCATTATTGCTCCCCTGACTCCTCTGACTCAGATTTCTTTGAAAGTTTAGGATGACTGCACAGTAGCTAACATATTATCCACCGCAATACCCCGGCCATACAAGGATGAGTAATACTAACAAAAAGACAAAGCTGCGCTGACCTTAATCCAAAATCAGAAGCGACTCTCCAGTCGACAGCTGAGGAAATAGTTTTATGTTACATAAGGAATATATTGATCTAAATAGAAATAGTGATTCAATTTAATTGTACTGGGCTAAATTCCCATATGCCATGGGTTAAAGTTTTCATACTTTTGCTATAAACAGTTTTAGCTTTCAACTCCAGTTCCCATAAATGTTCTTTCAACTGAAAGAGTCAATCACAGTTTGATGCATTGATCGGTAACACTTCATTTTATAGTTGCGCAAATTTCATGGTAATTAGATGATAATTAGCAAGTAGCCTATTTGAAATTTCTTCGGAATTACTGCCGAATTACCCCAATATTTACATCAAAATTCATCGAAAAATGACTTTATTATAAACATTATTTAATAATTATATGCTAAAATAGCATATAATTGTTAAAATAGGGCCCTTAGGCTTGAGAAGCGGCTGCTCTTCATCGTTGGTGGAAAACCAAAACTAATAGAAGACACTTCTGATCAGGCACAAATCTCACCATTGTGTGACTTATTGTAATGTAATGATTCAGGGAGGTTTTTTAAAGAAATTTCAAATAAGTTATTTGCTAATTACTATCTATTTATCAGCAGACATGGAAGTAAAGCATATCAATTAACTTTGTATTGTTTTTTCCTGGAAATGTATTAAATATATTACCAGCTATTGGGAAATAGTGGAATATAATTATTAAATAATGTTTATAATAAAGTAATTTTTGATTAATTTTGAGGTAAATATTGGGGTAATTTGGCAGTAATTCCTAAATTCTAAATTTGCGGACCTGTATGAAGTGTTACCATTGATTTATACATATGCATATGCACCAACATTAACAAAAATCTCATTTTATCCCACTTGTCCATCCAATTTGTGAACCTTTTTAATAAAAGACTACTCCAACGACTTAGCGTTGCACTCCTATAGACCTTTTCATTGCCATTCTGTTGCTATGTCAACAGCTTTGGTCCGAGTTTACTTCCTGACAGCTACTGCATTAACAACCATTGGAACAGGGAATACTAAAGGGCCCATTTATAATGGCTCGTAAGAAGGTAACCCACAAATTGTGAAAACTTGCAAAAACTGGGGGACTCGCTGCCCAACAACCTATCCTAACCTTAACTGTTCAAGGTCAATGCCTAACCTTAACCATCTTACGCGAGTTTTGCAATTTACGTGTTAACTTCTAGACACGGCCTTTAGAATGTGTATGCTGTCAAGGTCAAAGGTCATTGTCAGACTCACGATGGACAGTTGTGGGGAAAAAAATAGTATAAAAATTGAAGCAGAGATATCGTCTTTCTATTCCACGCATTCCTCTTCCTTGTTAAATCCTGGCGTTTATATTACCAACAATGCAACCAGACCGCCGCGGTTTGCGATTCGAGTGTGTTTTGCTATAACGGCTAATGTAGACTTGAGCTGCTGACCTCAAACAGAGATGAGGAGCGGGCTGCAGATGTCTGGTACGCTCAGTGCTTTCTAACACCTCCAGATTGTTTTATTTTTCAAACTTGTAGTCTTCAGACCTAGAAACCATTTATCAGACTCCCTCTGGAGCCACAAAAGACACTCTTGTGTCTTGATCTTGACGAGAAGTCACAAGCCATAAAGGTTGGGAACCAATTGTCTTGCATGCTGTCCATACTGGCCGCACCATTAGTTAAATGCCATTACAGTTACTAAATTTTGCACGATTCCTTCTTACAAAACCGACCACTGACAGTCCAAACAAAAACATCTATTCAAGTCTAGCTGAACCTCTTACGCAGATATGTATTTGTGCATTATTATCTTTCAGAAGACGCTGTTCTACTCAGCATACCAGACTTCTTCTTCTTCTTCTTCTTCTTCTGGATTGTTTGACTTTCATATCCATGCTGAACCCAACAGACGCAGTGAAACTTCTGGATCAAAACATAATCTATCTGCATTTCTGTTGGACAGGTTTTTCTTGTTTCTTTTTTATTTCTCCAAAGTAGAACATTATTCTCTTATACATCTGTTTTCCTCCCCCCCACTTAATACCTATGCATATTAGATAAACCTCCACTACTTACTGTATCTACATGTAGATAGATGGCAACCAATTAAACAAAAAATAATCATCAAAATGCATCAAAAATGATATTCATTTGATCACCTTTGCAGGACTTTCTTGGCAGTTTGTCATTTCAGTGTGAACCTCCACTTCACATGACACATATACAACAAAGTTCCTGTTTACCTTCGAGCCAAGCGAGGAAAACTAGCTAATACAATTATATAGTGAAGTGGCTCTCACACTGACAAACAAACCTTTGCTTTCTAGAGAGAAAGAACTTTTTAAGATTTCTTTTACGCTAAACTAAAGATCTATTTTACTTTACAAAAGCAGTTCTTGCAGTATAGCTTGTGCTGTGCAATACTAGATTTACCTGAGACAATTAGGTGAGGGATAATTGATTAGATGCTGGTCTCTAATGGACAGCTATCAGGAAGTCAATGGCTTGAAAGTTTTCAGAGCCCCTATGGGATGTGAAAAAAAACAAAAAACAAACAGGAATTAAAAGCCTGTGTTATTTCAGACCAGTCACATGAATGCTTCTGCAGAAGTTGAAGTCAAACACGCCTCTCCTTCGGCTCCTTTTGACTTTGCTTTGAAAGCGAGAACCAGAAAAAAAGCTTCTACATTTTCTAATGGATAAAGGGAGAAAATAGGTATGGAGTAGAAATACATGCTTGCATGAAACGGTCCATTGTATAAGGTTTGTTTGTGCTGTGCAGCTACGACACAGAGAGACACTGCAACAGGGCGGACTAGAGAGAGAGAGAGAGAGGGAGGATTTAGAGAGCAGGAGAGAGGGATGTATGACAGAGACACAGGTGCTGGATGCAGATCCAATAATAATAATGATAATAATGATGTAAAAAACCCTTGCCCTGCAGCTGAATCTGTTCCAGCATGCACACAGACACACAAACTTACGATGTTTGACAATAGAGACCCTTGAGCTTCTCCATTTCCAACACACACCTGCTACCAAAACCTTTGAATCAATACTGCTTTCAGTCAGAGTGAATGATGCGTCCACAGCTGCATGTCTGTTTTGAGTGCTGCAATGACCTGTTTGCTTAAAAAATTCTATCAGGTTTCTTACCGCAACTGAAGCACCGACTACATCTCTCTCTCTGTCATTTCTTCCTTTCTTCATTTGCTCACTCTTTCTTTGCAAATGCCTCACGTGCCGGGATGCTTTTTATTTCTTCTTCTTCTTCTTCTCCCTCTCAGTCACACGTTTGTGGAAATATCACTTATAGCTCTCCTCTCTCTGTCACTGGAGCTGAAGAGTAAATTGGCACAGACTGAATCTCTCTCTCTCTCTCCCTCTCCCTCCAGCTAAAATGGAGATGAGGTGTGTTCTGCAGCAGAGCTTCTGTCCCTCTCATCTCTCCTCCTCTCTTTCTGTTGCCTGCCTCGCTCTCTCCCTCCTATACTCTTTTCCTGTTTCGCGAGCCGAAGGAAAACCTCTTGCGTTAGTTACAGTGTGTGATTTTTCTGGATGAGAAGTTTTCTTTGGCTCCTGCTGGCATTTTAGTTTTCTGCCGTCGTCTGCAGATTAAAGACCTGTTTACAATGCCAGGTCATAGATTACAAAGGTTACAAAGCAGCAGGAGAGGCACAGATTAAATTATGAAAGTCGTTGTTTTAGTGTTATTACAGTATCTTTACGTTGCAGATTGTCTCTAAATTCAATCAGTGTGACTTAAGTTGTGTCTCATCTCTTCATTAAATAGACTTGTTGAGTGATTTCATTTTTGTCAGGGTTCAATGTGGAATTGTCTCCAAATCGTGCAAACCTACAGTGCACATCATTTCAGATCTCAATTCTTTATTGCGTGAGTTAAAAATTTCTTATGAGCTCAGACATTTCAGCATTCAATGAGGTTTTAATGAGCCTTATTCCAATCTCATCTCACCTAAAAGTCTGTATCATTAAATAATATGGAAAATAGCCAAGAGTAGAAACTGATAAAGTAATTAAACCCTTTGTTCAGACCAGCAAGCAACAATAGACACAAAAGATAAAACAATACACAAAAGAAGAATTTTACTGTGGGTACTGTTGGTGTGAATTGACTCTTAATTTTTTGTTGTTTATTTAATTTCTCTGATTCCAACGGTCTCGGTATTTTCTGACCTCTCTCCTAACAGCTTCTGTATAATGCCACATTGACAGGTGGTGGTAATTTGTGTATGAAAGAAAATGAATTTAGTCTGGTATGTACAGTATGTGTGCAGGCGTTGAGTGGATCTCAGACTTACCGCGGCATGCATATACTATATTTTCAATGAGTCCACCACTGTAGCTCTGTAAGGAATAACGTATGCCATTACTTTTGCTTTATATTGGAATCGACGAAGGCAATACAGTTTGACTGTCCTGGGATGGAGATATACCTCTACTCTGTGTATCGCTCCAGGCTGCAGCAATACAGCAATACAGCAGTAACATGATAAATAGCATGCATGCAGTATGGGAAGTAATCCTCTGTCATGGGAATTTACTTGGCAGTAGAAGACACTTCATACAAATGGTGTTTAAGGCAGGTGGAGACTCAAGGACAGAACCTGCCAAAATAAAAGAAATAAATGAATAAGTAGATAAATGACTTGATAAATTAATAAATATGCCATTACATGTAGCAAAAATTATATTATTTATTTATGCACTTGTTTATTTATTTATTTTGAGTGACAGCCCCCTCATTTGCATAATGACACAGACATGCATAAAAAAAATAAAAGTAAAAAGGAATATGTAAAGAAATGTGTAAAGAAATGTATAAAGAAAAGAATACAGAAATAAATAAGTTTGGGTAAATAAATAAGGGGTGAAATGCAAAGGGAAAATTGTGCAGAAACAAATAAATAAATGCATGAATAGATACATAAATACATACTGTTAAAAATAAATAAATAAGTAAAAATAAATGCAAAAATAAATGAATAAATTAGTTTTTTTTTTTAAATAAATACATAAATAAATAAAATGGAAAATTAAACAGGAAAGTAAATAAATAAGATAATTAATACACATTTATGTCACATGTTATCAACTAATTATCGGTTACATTTATTTTTAATATTATTTTTGCTATATTTCATGACATATTTATTTATTTATCGAGTCATTCATTTATTCATTTATTTATTCATTTATTTTTGGCAGGTTCTGTCCCCCATAGAAGTGTCGGTTTGCAGTACAGTTAAAGCAGAGAAGAACATGTGTGTGGAGAGTAAATGTGACTTGAAAACTTAAAGCAGACTGTCAGATTAGTGCAGTGAGATGTGATGATGGGTGAGATGGGCAGGTCATGCAGCATAACATGACTGAAGTGTGCTTCACATTGGTCTCTAAATCAACTTGTAGTGAGTTTAATGATCTCTACACAGAATCTGGGCTAGAGTCTGTTTTACTATGTTGAACTTGATGTAATTATTTTTTAAAGCTGCTATAATCAATATCATTATATTAACAAGTGACTACATGAAATGTGAAACGTATCACTTGTAGTGACGAACCCACAGAGAACTAAATATAAGCGAACTCTGAAGTTCCCCTGGCGTCTTTCAGCATCTTTCAGCTCTTTGTTTTGGTTCAGACTCACCGCCGTCATCAGAGTTGTTTACCACCACAGCAGGTAGCTGAGTCCTGTGAAAAAGTTCTAAACTCCACTGTGCGTAACTTACTCAGCACCAAACTGCAGACAAAGTTAGTGACAAGATGGTGTTGAACTTTTTGCCACTAAAGAGCCACATATTTACCTCAGGAGTTGGTGGAGACCAAAAACAGAGCTCAAAGAATTAAAATTCAAAATTGGACTTCCATTCATCAGATGGACAAAAGGATGGTAGTGGATTCTGATGCATGTGTCAAATCACAGTGGATATAGTATGCTATAGAGTGCTACAGGAATGAGTCCTAAAACCCGGAAATGAGTTAGCATTTAAGTACTTCCTGTTCTCTCGTCTGGAAGTCAATGGGTTTTTTAACACAAGCTTAAGAGATTTTAACCTTTTGTCCTACGACATAAAATACGTCAGTAAATATCCCACTCATGAATTTTGAAGCCTTTATGTGTCTTAAAAAGGCGGTTGCTAACAAGTGGCTAAATGAGACTACTAAATGTCATCACGCCGACTCGTCCGCCTTTACAGCCTCGTTGTGTATACTTGCGCTCATGCAACGGTGGTGTAGTTTGTTTATAGCCTAACGTTAGCTTTGTACTTCTGGCGATTGCATTTACACTTCAAAAATCATAAAAGTGGTGTTCATTTGTGGAGATTATCTTGCTGAACAAAACATGTAAGTATCATAAACGTGTGTTTGCCACAGAGCTTATTTTCTGCAATAATCCAAAACCCAATTGAACAATCCCATTGGCTTTTTGTCGAGGAAACCAGGACGATGCTAACTCCTGGGTTGGCCTACAAAAAGACGTCATCCCTGGAGCACTCTATATGGATATTTGTTTTATGTGAGAATGAGATCTTGCTATAGCTAGAATCATTTATTAGGTAAATGTTAAGCTTTCGGCAGCAATAATATTACAAGTGTTATGGATTCATCCTTTCCAGAAGGTATCTGAGGTGTGCAATAAAACCCCCAAATGTGCATAAATACTAAATTATTTTATTACTTCAACCACCACCTCTTTTGCCCAACTCTACTGTATTGATTGCTGCGAAAGTATTCAAAAATTGTTAAATAAAAGACAAAATTCAATGAAAGTTTTATTCGATGTGCGTTAAACATGATTACACATTTAGTCCGTCTGAAGGGACTTGACATCCAGAGTCTTTACTGGGTCAAACGATGCTGGCAGCTGCCAGAAACGTGCATAAAGACATGCATTTTTTATTTTAGCACTAAGAGCTTATTAAATGATGTGCTTGTGAAGAGAGGAGTATAGAAACACAGCCTCTGGTCAGTGATGAAAAATGATTGAATCACACAGACTTTTGCAGTATGAAAGAAAAACTGAGTGTCTATGTGAGCATGTTTGTGTGCTCATGTAGTTTTACTTGAGACAAGAACAGTTGAGGCTCCATCTGTCTCTGTGATGTGATCTAATACTTGTATTGTAAGTACTTTTGATACTTTTACACCCAGCAAATGACAGTTTAATTTGCGGGCATTGCATAGTTTACAACTGCGATGTCCTGGGTCCTGTGACGGGTTTGAAGTGATTCTGTGTCATAGTATATACGATTCACTTTTAGCTTTTATGATCATTGACCTTTTGCAAATGGGAAAAAAAACGACGGACACACTCACATAGCTCCCTACTTATCCTCATCGTTTTTTTCTTTTCATTGTTGTTCACATTTACAGAGAGTAGCGGTGGAGAGGATATGTGTGTATTTGAGTGGGTGTGTGTTAACTGAAAATCAGATCAAATGAAATCGTTCACTGGTTGTGAAAGAGTAAAAAACGGATAGAGAGTCTGCAGAATATACTGTGAGATGAAAAAAATAGAGATTGAACAGAAAAGAACTGTGGAGTTAGTCAACTAAAAAGTATGAAGCATTTTTACATCTTGTGGGCTTATATGTGTGTGTGTATATGCATATATATGTATATATATACCGTATATGTGTGTATTATTGTATTATTGTGTATATGTGAAACAGTTTGACTTGGCTCTCTGATGGCTTTCCCCTTCATTTGCTTGATTCATTCAGGAGCCAACACACAAAAGCACACACACCCACATGCCCGGCTGACTGAAAGGCAGCAAGGATAAGTGGTAGCTCGCTGAAAGGAAGGGAGAGAGAGGAGGTCGCCATAGCAACACCGGGGGGTTGTCGCTTTTATTGGAGAAAAGAAAATCAGCTCTGCCTTATCCTCCCATCTCACTCTCCTCACTCTTTCAGTTCTCCTTTCTCTGTATCACCTTTCTGTTTTTTTTTCACTTCGTTTTTCCGCGAGCTGACGTCAACTGCCGGGGACGTCTACAGGAGACGTGAAAATTCAAGTCACGTCTGGTGTTCAAGTCCTTTCTTGTTAGCGCTTTAATTTAGCAACATGCCTGAAGATGCAGTATCATGTATGATGCTGTAGTTTTTTTTATTGCTCTGCTGAATGAACAAAATGTTTTTGTAAAAGTGCAAATCTGTACAGAGAAATAACAATGAGCATGTCTCATATTTTAAAAGTGGTGTGGTTGCAGATTGCAACCAACTGAGTACCTCTCTGCTCACTCCTCCCTTTCCAAGACTGCGGTTGCAAAACCGTAGTAACGCCGCTCAGACGCCATCCTTACCATAATAACCATATTTCCTCTGCGCCCCACGTTAATGCACTTTCACAAGCGTGTCGGAGAATTACGGTGGCCCTCAGGTAACGTAGAAAAACGCCAAGGCTCTCTCTAGAGCCAGTGTTTGGTTTGAGCAACATGGCGGACTCTGTGAAGAGGACCCGCTCCCTATGTAGATATGAAGGGTTCATTCTAAAGGCCCAGACACAACAACCTGACATGAAAGAACTAGCGGCGACGAAGGCGAACCTTTGAGTCACCTCATGTCGCCTTTGTCTTGGCCAAAAAGTTGCACTCGAACACACCACAAAGACTACAGCTGGCGACAAACTACCACGTACGTCCTGCACCTGAGTGAGATGAATTAACTCTCAACACCAGCAGGTCGCGGTAGTCTGTATTAGTCATTCAAAAAGGGAAACCGGAAGACAGGGGACTGCGGATGTACAAGCCGTTGTTATGATACGTGTATGGAATAAAGCGCCGTCTGCCGATCATTTTCACACCACTCTCACTCACCACTTAGCTTCATTCCAGACGGCCGTGTCGTTGTGAAAATATCCATGTATTGGAATGATCAGATGAGATGAAGATGAAAAATGAGAAGAGCCTTCTGTGTTTTTCCTCTTGAATTTACTTCTTTGCTTGCTTTCCTCACCTCCGTTTCTCTTCTCGTGCACTGATTCGTTTAAGCTGAACCGCCAATCAGAGTGATTTCTCTCACCGACGGGCGCTGCCACCGCCGCCGCCGCCGCTGCCGCCGCCGATTCAACACGGGTAGACTAGAGCCGAAGGTGTGGGACACACCAAAAATCTAGGACGTCACAGACGGCCCAAAACTGTCCGCAGCCGACCATCGGCTTGGTGTTTCAGGGCCTTTAGCTAACGAAAACACAACGATTCTCAGTTTCAGGTGATTATACACTAATGAAAACATAGTTATGAATATTATATTCCATTTCTGCTAATAGATCCCCCAAAATGCTAAACACTGTTCCTTTAAGAATACAACGTAGAATTAAATTACTTGTACCTCATCCTTGCCGCAATAGTGAGACTGAGACAGAGACTGACAGTGTCCTGAGACCATTTGACAAATATTTGAGTGTGTTTTCAGCTGTCGGTGAGTCAAGGTCCTAAATCACATTCACTGATATTATTAGTAAATTGACTCTTTGTTCTGAGTACATCTGAACAGAAGCAAGCGTATCTGTCAAGTTTAGAAATGTGACTCATATATCAGGAAACACACAGTGTGCACACACTCACACACACAAACACACACACACACACACACGGTTGGGTGCAAAAATCTGTCACGCAATAGCACATAATGGCACATGATATCCTATAACAGGTTGCATGTGAAAATGTGGTATGCTATATGCATAGCACAGCATCCCTTCCTTCCCCATCACAGCACGTCGTATGAATTCTGTTCACATGCGGACCAGCTGGACCCGGGAACACTCAAGGACTCACGGACAACCCTCCCACATCATAACAGCTAAACGCATATGTGAAGTTTTGAGAGTGTGTGCACGCATAGAAACATGTCAGAGAGAAAATGATTGAGAATTTGCTGCCATGGTGACGAGCCCAGCAGTATCTAACAGCAAAGGGTTGTCGAGAAGCCCGTTGCAAGAGGGGAGCCGGGTGAGGGTGGAGGGGAGATAGATAGAAGCAACTGAACACTGAGTGCTACTCACAGTTTGCACAGTATTCACATTTTGATCATGTTTTTTTGTGCCATCATGATGTCCACACAGTTAAATGCTTTTTGACATCCTTCCAGACTAAAACAGAAAAGAAAAAAAACACAATTGGAGGCTTGTTATGCCTTAAAATATGCACTCCTACGTCTCCGAGGAAGATCACAGGCTCAAGAATAATCACACACACTGTAGAGAGAAACTGCTAATTGTACAACTTAGTCAAACCTGCTCCCCTGCTGGGATAGACCTGAACAAAGAAATTCATGTATTATAATTACAGCGCTTCACCATTATTCTGTAGTATATGTCGTTTTATACAGCAGATGGGTGTAGTTCAGTGGCTTCTTCATCCTGTCTCTGCAAAGACAATGCGATTTATCACGATTAATCATCGTTTCCATGTGTCATATTTCAATTAACTAGCACAGCGTGTGTGTGTTTGTGTGTGTGTGTGTGTGTGTGTACTGCGTGGGAGATGGCAACAGGTCTGTGTTTATCAGCCGGTTCTCTGTGCACGGTTGCCATGGTGAAAGAGTTTGCGGTTGAGTAAGTTCAATGTAATTCATCTCTACAGTAAAAAAAGATGTGTTGTTTTGTTTCAGAGGTTAAGACCGGTCTTGCTCGCAGCGTAGGCTACATGAGCGTTTTGACCATTTCAAAGAGCAGATGACATCACTGGAGGGGGAACTCAACCGATTCCAAGAATAAATAGTCTCTCTAGTCTCTCGTTCTTGACCATCTTATACAAAATGGACCATAATGGACTCTGCACATGCAGCTTATTGGCTCTCTCTGGTGGTGAGATTTGGTAGTGTGTCTAACACTCAGGTCATGTTGCCACAAAACTATCATGCACATACTGTACATCATTATTTTAAATATTGGCACAAAATTCACTCAATTACATCCTCCAACAGCATTCAAATCACTTCTGCTGACATAAAAAGTAAAACTCTGAGGGGAGATTTCAAAGTGCACACATATTAAAGATACAGTGTGTAGGATGTGGCGGCATCAAGTGGTGTGGTTGTAGATTGCAAACAACTGAAAACTCCTCCGTTCAATCCTCCCTTTCCCAGACTGCGGTAACGTTAAACCGTGGTAACGCCTCTCGCCTCGCTCAGAGGCCATCCTTACCATAATAACACTACTTTAGGAGCAACGGAAGTCAGACGGCGGCTGGCGGTACCACGGTTTTACACTCTGCGGCTCATATTACTGCAGTTACACAAGCGTGTCGGAGAACTACGGTGGCCTTCAGTTAACGTAAAAACGTGAAAGGCTCTCTCTAGAGCCAGTGTTTGTAATTTTTATTTTCAGGTGATTATACACTAATGTACAGATGTTCAATTTCTGCTAATAGATCCCCAAAAATGTTACACACTGTTCCTTTAAAACTACAATCCTACCAGATATGTCCACACCGTTGGAAAAAAGAAACTTTTTAAAATGGACCCATAACACATTGCCATCTGAGTCATGATTCAACAGTGATGCAAACACACAAAACAATGACAAAAAGTAGACTTCAGTGTGGCTTGAATGAACTGCACTATGCTGAAACTATTATGCAATAGGTTGATATTTTTCACACTTTGTTTATCAAGTAGTTTAGCACTGAGTTGTTGTTAGCAGGGATAATAGTTTGCGGCTGACACTTGAATTATATATTTAGAGTGAAAAAACAATTGAAAGTAAGGACTGGCTGCGCTGCTCAGAGGTGATTATGTGTTTATTGGAAATGGCATGTGTGGAAACCTGTTATCCACACAGCAATACTGCAGTGTTGATGGTATGTCTTGTGTTTTATTTAGTAATTGCAGCAGTGTGGGTCTGGGGGTGACGATGTCGGTTGGTCCACCACTTTGGTCCGGATTGAATTATGCAACAGGGAAATTAAGAACCAATATCCAAGGTCTCCAGAAGATTAATCCTAATAACTTTGGCGATCCTGTGACTTTTTAGTGCCACCAGCAGATCACTTATCCAGGGAAATGATCCAGTATAGCTTTTTCTCAAGTACCAATTAAGTTGATGTTTTTTTGGTTTATAGTGAAATGCCTGTATAGATAATTAAAACTTTTGCACAGACTTTCATGAATAAAGTAGTGCCACCAGCAGGTCAAATCTAAATGACATTCCTATGCATCTGTACTTTGTGTTTAGTGCTAATTATCAAATGTTAACACAATAACACGCTAAACTAAAATGGTGGTGAACATGGTTTATAAATCAAAGCACTGCTGCGTCAAAGTACAGCCTCACAGAGCTGCTGGCATGTAGATCTTAATTTCTAGTCTTTATCAAAACAAAAAAATCTTAATATGATAAGTAATTGTTTGGGTTTTTATTGTTTAGTTAAAAATCAGGCATCCAAAGATCCATAAACACACTGAGATACATGCAGTATATATCAGGTTTAATCCATCACACACACCAAATACTTGGTACTATAATAATAATTATAATATAATAATATAATAATTGGTACTTATCTCTCACTTATCTATCATCTTATCTCTCTAACAGAGCTGAGCCACACAGCTGGAGAACATTTGAGCTCTACAGCACTTCTCCGCTCTACTGTGAAGAGACCTTTGTAATCTGCACTTTCAAACCTTGCCACTACTTTAAAATAATAATGTGTGTGTGGTAATTATGAAGCCTGGCTACATCATTTTTATGTTTTTTTTTGTGTCATTAAATCCTCACAACACCACTAATTAATCCTGGGACATATATTCTGTATACGTTAATTTATAATTGCAAATTTCCCCACTGTGGGACTAATAATGGAATATCTTATCTTATCTCTTACTGTACCTTGGATTTAGGATAATATAAGTGTGTATGTGGCTGGAAGGTTGCTAGTTTGAATCTGTGCCCTGGTTGGAAAATGTGAATAAGTAAACACTCTCCCCATCCACACTAAGAGAGGTGTTGTCCATTGTCAAACTGTTATTCCAGTGCAACCAGTGGTCACCAGTAAAAGATTGTGGTTGTATTGGGTCGCGACTAGAGGGTAACATGCAAATTGCGAAATTTTTGCAAGATGGTGGTTATGCGTTATTTAGATGGAGGTTAGGCGTTGACCTTGAATGGTTAAGGTCAGGCGGGCGGCGAGTCTTGCAAGTTTTTGCAATTTGCGGGTTACCTTCTAGACGCAACCTCCCAGGTGCCGTTGTGAAGCAGGGTGCTGCCGGTTAATGTTGCCTGGATTAGTACAGGTTGAAATATATACTGTGTTATTATCTCATCCACACCCATAAAAAGCTGCTATAAATGCTTAATCTAAAGTTGTTTCCTGCCGCTTCTCTTAGTTTTTGTTTTCTTTCAAATGTTGTGGATATTTAAAGCAGGGATACGTTTAGTTAGTTAGTTTATTTTATTTCTCTGTCATGCCAAACATGTGGCCCATCCCACATGAGATTACAAGACACACTATTTTAAAGCACATTCATCTTCCTGTAATATATATATACCAAAAGCAAAAGAGCAGAAAAAATGAAATAAAATACCACATTATAAAGTACCACTAATGGTTACTAATTTCACAATCCACATAGCAATACAATCTCCAAACTGCTGAGCCACATTCAAGGACAGGAAAGGACAAAAAGCCTCTTTCCATTGCAGTATGACGGACAGCAAGGTTCATTCCAGGTGATATCTAAACCATGTCTGAGGGTGATAAGGCATGTAGCAGAGAGAACTTAAGGATAACCGAATAAACATCAGTATCAAACAACTTATGTGTAAATGGAAAATGGTAAAACCCAAATTTTGCTGTCTAAGAACTATTGGGTTACTTGTGGGAGCCAAGTTTCGTTTACACGTTTTAGTTCAATAAATAAGCACAGTCTGTATTTTATGTAGGTGAGATAAATAAGTGATTTCATTGATTAAGTTAATTAATAGTAATTAATATGTTAAAAGGTTAAAAGTCATTTAATGATCATTTTATTTAATTAATCTTGATGTAATGTCCTTCATGTGTTACTTTGTAAAGGCAACACTATATAAGCTTTCTGTTAGACCGGTAAGTAGGTTCTTGTGTTCATTGAGGTAAAAACAGTGGTTTTGTTTAGTTGAGGCTCAAGTTAAGGACCGAGCCACACGGTTTTCTCACCGTAGTACAGTTTTCTAATTAGGAGAACTTAGCTTTGAATACTCCTGTAAGAACATACTACAAAACTGTGGAAGTTTTCCCTTTTCAAGTAAATGTACACGAGTAAATCCAAGGCGATCGTTGAGCTTCAACCCCCCACATTACTTATAAATATTATAAATATTCATAAACCAGTGATGTACTCACAATACTTAAACACTTGGTGGAAATATGAAGCAAAGTGTGAACTTAAAAACCAAAATGCTGTTGGAGTGACCTGCCCTTTTTGACCAACAACAATAACCTTGAAAATATGTAATTTAATCAGATCGTATCATTATCAA
>CAKAKR010059697.1:0-55607 GCA_916700685.1 Adelosebastes latens
TATTCTCAGAGCTACTAACTCTCCTGCAGTGTGTAGTGTGCGCGCATGCACGTGAGGTGGAGCGAGCTGAGTGAAGGCAGGCAGGCAGGCAGAGGAGCAGAGGAGCAGAGACTCCGGCCCTGGAGACCAAAGCTATGGTCTCCCCCGCGTCCTCCGACCGCGGCCAACACTGTTTTGCAAGATGGGCTTCACTAGATATAACTTTGCGGTTTTGGTGCTTCCGTGTAGTTTGTGTTGGAGTCTGAGTCTGAACAGCGTAGCCACACGCGAGCACGCATATGCGAGCGTGCATGGGAAACCGACCCGGGTGATTTATACGTGTAAGAAGTTACAAACAGTCCCTTTAATGGAGCTGACCTTTGACCTCCTTGTTATTTGCAAACGTAGCATAATCTTGCTCAAAGTCTTTTTTATTGGTATTCTGTACAAAATCCAATAAATCACAGAAATAATTGTATAAACAAATTATATCCCCCCCATCCCATCCCTATAGCAATATTACTGCACCATTAAATAAGCAGAGTTAATTTCATAAACAATTACATTTATACATATAAATGAATTCAATCCGATAGAAACATAAATGAAACATATACCAAAATAAAAGAGAAAGGAAAAAGGAAAGGACCAAAAACAGAAAGATAAGTAATTTAAAAATAATAATAATAAAAATAAATAAATAAATAAAAAAAATGTAGCATAATCTACTGTCGCACCCATTTTCTTCAGCTGAATGTAAAATACATTTTATTGAACGGTGAGGAGGTGCAAAAGTCTAGTTTTCTCTCAGAACACTTGAATTACAATATGCTGAAAGGTTATTATGGAATTTTTGCCCAATGATGCCAAAACTATTCTGCCTACAGCAGGTTTAAGCTGCCTTCAGAGCCACCAGCCAACACCTACATTTGTGATGAAACACTGATGTTACCTCAAATCATCTCCTGTCTGGAAAACAGTTTTTGGTGAGTGAATGAACAGGTTATCATCCAGTGGCATCTGCAAATATACTTATCTAAAAACAAGTGACGTTTGACCCTTTTAAAGAAAGAAAGAAACAAAAGCAATTCCAAATGTTTGCCTTAGCAGGGCAGTTAAGTTTTTCTGTACTGTTTGCATTGCAGTTGGCCGCCTTTGAGCCACAGCAGTTTTTCAAAGGGGATAACAGGAAGACTATCGTGCTATCCTTGTGACCCACCGTGAACTATAAAAACAGCATGTGAGGGGTTATAGGCTGACATGCAGTACAGAATGGCTTTTAAGGTCTGACAAACCCGGAGCCTGTAAATGAGCTCAGCTCAGATAGTGACAGACTGCACGTGTGTGACAGGTTCACATGGACGAGGTCAGTGAGGTTGCCACTGCTCCTTGTATGAAAGTGAGAGGCAAAGTCTGGGTTGCAACTCACCAGTGGGTCATGGGAGATTTTGAATGAGTCAGGAAGCCAAGGGGTCAAAAAATTAACCAACTGTTGTCAATTATGAACAGTTTGTCATTAAAGTAGGTTCCTTGCAACTACCCCACAAGTGCCTCATAAAACATCTTTATGAAGTTAAAAAGAAAAATGTCCTGGAACTAAACTTTAATATCTGCTTTACATTGATGGAGTCTAATCGCCAAAGCTTTTGTCTGTTGCTAACCTCAGGGCTGGGCTGAAATACTTTATTATGTGGTCATCAAGCTCAGTAATAATCGTATCTCTACTCATAATTTGGCCGGAGCACTTGCACATGTTCTTTCTCTTTTGGTAAATTGAACTGAGATCAGCTCATCAAGCGAAAAAGAATAGTAAAAAAACTCATCCCAGAGGGAGGAGAGTTCACTGGAAGCATGTTCACCAAGATAAAACAATTCCAGTTTTATTTAATTCTGCTGATAAATAAGTAGCCTACTCCCATAAACGAATAGAGGAGATAAGCTTGGCACTTCAGCTTATTTTTGGTGAAAACCTGCTCTCTCTCATGCTCTCTACTCACGCCCCCTTCTGGTCAGAAGATGGACGTGCGCTCTCATTTCTGTGGCATTTTTGTGTTGAATCCTTAAATTTTTTGTGTAAAATAGTGATTAAAACATTCTCTATCATCTCTTTCACACATACACACTTAACAAATCACATTAGGACATTTAGTATGATACTTTTTATTTTAACTTAAAAAGAGAGTGGATCAAAAACAGGATTCAATAAATTAGAAATAAATAGAATTGCTGTAATAATTAATACATACATTATAATTACTCGATTGCAAGAGTCTGACAGAAACAGGCCCTCAAAAGGTTTTCTCTAGAAAATTCTAAAATCAAAATATTGCAACCCACTCAAACCCCTTCTCCCAATAAACAAAATAATTGATAAATTAGTAAATAAATAAAAAATAGCTCAAATATTAAAACCTCCCGAATAAAAGTGCAATCCCCCCCTCCCCCGAGTTTCACCTAAAATCTAAGTAGAAATTTAAAATAGGTTAGTGATTTCCCATTTTACAATTTGGAATGTAATATCCCTTTATGAGGATGATGATGTTACTAGTGGTAATAATAATAATCATAATAATAATAACAATAATAATAATGTCGCTGTGTCCTGTTCAGTGTTTATCTAAAGTAGTATTCTTTTTGCATTTTTTCTTGTTTTTTAAATGCTGCTCTTTGTAAACTAAATTATTTACAGGTCATTAGGATTTTCTCCAAAGTCTCTCTAACCTACTCATGTAGTCGTCTTTTTTGTATTTTCTTTCTTTTTTTATTATGAAACATCAGCCCCTCTATATTTGTCATGGAATAGACATGGTATAGACATGTTAAAGTCTACTGAAGTGATATATCATCATTTTTCATCAGTACCTTCCATACATGCTCGGTCTGAGTTGTCTTAACTGTACTAAACACCCTGTTGGCAAACTCCACACAGACCGTGGTCAAACCCAACTGTTGGCTGTAAGGGTAAGATTACTGACTCGTGTGAACCGTGTGTATTTCTGTGTTGGCGTGTATGTGTGTGTGTGTGTGTGTGTGTTTGTGCACTTTATGTACATTTGTATATCAGCCTTGTACCGTTCGTGGTTCAGTGTTGAGAGTGCATGTGTATTCGTGTGAGTGTGTGTGTGTGGCTGCACTCCCCGGACGCTCAAAGGTAGCAGACAGTCTGAAAGCACTATGAACCCTGGGACTCCACCTCGGCTGGACTCTGAAAGGTCACCTGTGAGTGGGGAGGGAGAGTCGGGGGGTGGAGGGAGTGATACATAAACAAGGAGGGAGGGACAGAGAAGGAGGGAGGATATGTTAGAGAGCAAAGTTATAAATATCTGTCTGATCTTTACATCTTGTCAAACATGCTCCTCCCGTCAAACAAAACTCTTGTAGGCACGACTTGAACTGCTTTTCATACGTCTGGCGGCAAACTGCACCTTAGGATGCTCCTAGCTCGTCTTTGTTTCAGTTTCATCTCGGGTGAGTTAAATCAAGAAGGCATCATTCACAGTTGTAAAGCTCTCATCTTTCAACAGCAATAAATCATGGTGCTTTAACACATACACACACAGTGTCTTGATCATGCAACTCAATACAGTGAAAAACCGTTATTCGTGTCCTTGTGTGATTTGGAAGTGTGTGTCTGGAGGTATGCGTGTTTTTGTAGAGCTCCATATGTGTGTGTGACCTTATGAGCATGTGCTGCACTCGTGTGCCTTGGATCATGGCAAGCAAACACTACTACCGACATGCATCACTCTCTGGCATTTGCAGTATAGAAATTCTGGGTGATAATTTTATTCTGACTGATGTAGGGGGGCGCACACTGATTTGTTATGTAAAACTTTGTCTAGAAATAGACACAGAATCCTTTATTTATAATGTGTGCTGCCGTGTGACGGTGCATCCACACACGGCAGCTACACATTTCTCCTCTTTGGTAAAGGTTGGGGTTTTGTGTTGGTTTGAATTTACCTCAAACTAAAGATATCCTCTATTCTCTCTTTGTTATATTTCTCCCAGAATTCCTATAGTTGAAGGCTGTTCTCCAATAAGCAAGAGGCACTTGTTTTTCCACCATAACAACCACATACCCTTTACCTCAAAACACGAGCTAGAGGGATAGAAAGAGGAGGCGAAGGAAGAATTTGACAGAGAAAAGGGGGAACAAGTAGGAGGAGAAAAGGGGACTGGAGGAGGAGGAGGAGGAGGGGAGGAGTGAAGGGGGAGAGGGAGGAAATACCACAAAAGCAGTGATAGAAGATGTAAAAGAGACCACGAAAGAGAAACAAAGGAGCAAAAAAACTGAAATGCCACATCAAACAGTGTAACAAATCAGAATCCAGGAATATAAAACTCAGCCTATCAGAGTACAGCTCAACAAAATGCATGCTTGCCCAAAAATGGTGTGCTTTTGTCATTAAACAGTTTTTCTGTCCTAACCTGTTTGGACCAGTTTGTAGCCTTACCTAAACGTCTATGTACTGTGCTGCATAATCATTTCATGGCCTCTTGTCCAACATGGCCTGCCATTGTTGTATGTTGCATAAAAATCATACTAGCATGTTACTTTTTTTCCCATCAAAATAATGTCATATTTTGCAGTAAACTGTTCTACATTTCTCCACCGGAAACATCTGAAAACCTCTCTTTACAGACACCAGTACAACGAGGATTATGCACTCACTGCATTACACACTAACAGTGTAACACAGACACATATGTACACATAGATGCCCACGCTCACTACTTTAACCCAAACAATTTGTTCAAATAATAATGACACCAAACAGAACACTACAGAAACTGATCAAAAACAAAGCTGCAAAATAATAACGAGCGTTGCTGCAGAATTTATCAAATGACTATACAATGATTAAGTGTATCAAATATCCAATTTAATCAATTGATTCTGAGTACAGTCCTGGCTATTGACAGTTATTGATCAGTATGTGCACAGGTCAATACAAAATAAAGTCACAATGCACCAAACACAGTCTGTGGTCACTACAGCAACAGGACATGCAGGTCAACGCATGGCTGGTTGCTCGAGGTGACAGAACAAAAATTGCCAAGGGCAACCAACACAGGCAATCAATCGCCACAGCAACCCAAACACAGGCCAACCAATCAACTTACAACAATGCGAGAGGAAGGGGGGGTCGGGGCTTTATCGCTCACTAGGCAACCATTGCCATAGCGATGGGGTCCTCGTGAATTATGATTGGACGGAAGGATCTTGGGTGAGGTAAGTTGCCGTTTCAGGAAAAGATCAAAACAGCAGGAAAGAAAAATAAATAAGATTGTGAAAGAAAATAAAAAGGAAAACAATATTTTAGTATTTTCACTTTTCCTGAGTTGTTGTAATATGAGTAACCCAACGTATATTCACTGATATGTCATGTTAAGCCTTTTCTTTTTAACTTTGTAGTACCATCAATTAGCATTGCAGTGTCAAAGCTAATGCTACCTTATCCACGTTTTTAACCTAATTTCATCCTCCTGCTCCCCCAACATACAACACCTCACTTCTCTTCATGTCGTGTCACTCATCACCTCCTCACCACCACCTCACCTCTCTTTGTTTCTTCTTCCTCCTCTTGGTTGTCACTCAGTATGGGCGGTTGGCATCTTTGGGCCTTTTGAGCTGCACTTTCAGTCTTTTCATGCCGATCTGGAAGCCGTTCATGGCCTGGATGGCAGCCTGAGCACTGGCTGGGTTGTCAAAACTCACAAATCCTGGAAGAGAGGAAAAGAAGAGTTGTTATTTTAATCCAACCTCTCTTCATCACCATGCCGACCAGGTGCATAGTAGTATTTTGGGCTAAAGCAGAGCGTTTCAGGCAGTTCAGGAGCAATGTTTCTGTGGGGGAGAGTAACTCCCTTTGACGTGGACTTTGGGCTTTGTATCTTTGCAGACCTTTAAAACGCACAAAAAACAATATAACACACTAAAGGAAAGACAAAAAGCACAAAAGCATAATAGGTACCCTTTAAACAGACACAATATCTTATGCTCCACAAAGTCACCCTGTCTTTTTCACTCGTCCTTTCCTTTCTCTGCTCTCCCCTTTCCCTCCCTCTTTCTCCCCCGCCTGCGCGTCTCACCGAAACATTTGCTCTGGTTGGTGGCTCGGTCAACAAACACCTTAGCTGAGATGACATTGCCAAAGGGCAGGAACATCTGCAGCATCTCGGAGTCACTGAACTCCTGAGGCAGGTGGTAGATGAAGATGTTACAGCCCTCTGGACCTGAAACACACACACATTAGGCAGAGCGTGATAAATTCTCTCAGGCTGTGAAAACCTTGTGATAAACAACTTTGAATAAGATCATTGGAGAGAGGGGTGTGGCCCCCCAGACAGACAGGAAGTCACATCACCTTCTCTCTGCTGCTGTTGCTGGGGCTGCTGGTGTTGCTGGGCAACCAGTGTTTGCTGCTGGGGGAAAGGCTGCCCGACCAATCCGTAGGCAGCAGGATAGGCCGCTATTGGGAGAGACAGTAACAAAATTGTGATTGGGTGAAAACAACAGGTGGCAACATAGCAGCGTCCAATAGAATCATTTCGTTAGAACTGAAACGTCTCCTGCTGAAGGTGAAAACTATTAAATGTAACACTCGAATGGAGCAAGACACAACAATGACATTGTTGAGTCTGGTACGAGTACATTACATTCCCCATTTACTCCATAAGTATGCATCGTGTATTCGGGTGATGTAAAGGTATCATTAGCTGGATTACATTATTACCATTGACATTAATGTGTCTCTTGTCGTGTGACACTGAAATCAGATAAATCATGACAAAATTAATTCAAACAATTGCCCTTGAAACACTTCCATCCTTGAGACGATGGCGGTCAAACTGAAAGCAGACACCTGGCCTTCCTTGTTCCCTATTTACATGTATCCTGATTTAACCCACTGCATGAGCTGCCTGCTGAGCTGCACATTAAGTTTTATTTCTGATTGCACAATTTAATGTGGATTAGATTTTACATTGACACTTGTAATTAACATGGCCAAATGTGTCTCATTACTGAATGAACTGCATTTATCCCAACCCACAGTGAGAAGGCGTCACACCCAACGAACTTCATCTGATCATTTTTGTCACCGGTCTTACTTACACCAACCTGTGTAGTGTTGCATGCCTGCATACGCTTGCTGTAGGGGGTCCAGGGCCGCTGGACTCTGAGCTGGAGATCCAGAAAATAGAAAAACAGTGAGAATGAAAAAAATACAAGCAATGTGATAATAAATCTCGGATTCCCCTATCTTAATGTCTCAGTTGCAATAGTCTATAACGTCTGTATGCTTCTTAGATTTTATCAAAATACTTTAATATTTGACCCCAACCCTCTAACTGTCTTCTGATGGTTGCTGGAGGGTTACCTTGCAGATGTTTTTTGTGCTGTTTTAAGTTTGTTTTTGTGTATTGTGTTGATTGTTTGGAGTATGTGATGCAAGACAAATTTTCATGTGAACGGACAATAAAGTTTTATCTTATCTTATTACATTTTCATGAAAAAAAAGTGCAACTCCCACTTTGTGTAGTAACCACTGCAATATGTAATAATTTATTACAGAATGTGGGGACATTTATTACACATTGCGTTCAGACTGTTAAATACAAAATGCAGCAGATTGTTACAAAATGCTGGTGTTATTACATGATGAAGTGAAAACGTATTATATTTTGCGCAGTTATTACATAATGCGGTGTTGCAAGCCTTGTTCGGTCTGCCCCCAACTCCGAATATATGCTCCCACCACGACACAGCATGTCATCGTGTTTACTTCTCTGTTGGCCATTCTTCTTAAAAGGAAACATGCCTCCCCTCCGACACACGACAGATGGATACAGGAAATCTTGGAATGCATAAAGCTAGAAAAATAGGACCTGAAATCCCCTTTTGGACTTTATTAATAGCCTCACTATGTTGCCTGAGTAAAACCTGTTGGAGAGAATGAGAGTAATCCAATTCTCCATCTTTCCATCTTCCAGTCTTTCTTTATTCGTTCATTTATTTTTGTAGTTTTATTTATTTATTTATATGTCTTATGTACATTTTTTCCATTAGTGACCTTGACCAACTGGGGGGGTGGATGGGGGGAACTGGTATGTTATACTACAGACATCTTATGTATATTTATACATGTTGAATTGCACTGTACTGTCTGCTGGAAACCCAGTAAAAAAGACTTGTAAAAAAAACAAACCTTGATATGCGTGAACGCCATTGGTGTATAGTGCTTCTGTTGCTTGCTGTCCATTGGTTTGGGCCTGCAGACTGCTGTAACCGTTCACTCCTAGCGGCGGAGGGAGAGCTGGCACAGGTGTTGCTGCGATGGTTGGTGGAGTGTTAGTACCTACAGACGCAGATCACAGTCCAGATAATCGGTCTCTGTCATTGCAGCTCTTTCACTATACTTCCTATATGACTACACCTGTTTATACACCTTCAAAATCCTTTTTTTATACGTTGCTGTACCTTTACAAAATACTGTAAATCACATTAATAACTAAGTGCTTTAAACTTCTATTTTTATTGTGATGAAGCAAAGCATCTGAGGGGAAAGACTGCTGACCATAATGAAAATACTTTCACATTTTGTGCTATAATAACTGATAACTAATAGCTGATAACTACATCTACAAACCACTATATTCTACAGCTCCTGTGAATGTGTCTGACCACATACAAGTGTTTTTGAGTATGCATGGCATGTGAGTGTGCGTGTGTGTGTGTTTGTGAGCCTACCCGAGGACGGCGTGATGGGTGTAATGGGTGTGGCAATGATTCCGTTGGCATTGAGCGCCGCCATCTGCTGCATCTGTACGGCGGCAACTGTTGCCACAGGAGACAAGTACGCTGACTGGGCAACCAGGGCCTGCTGTTGGACAAGCTGTAGACAGGGAAGGAAACAGAGAGAGAGGAAGGGGATGGAGAAAAAAGAGGGGGAGGGAAGGAGAAAGAGGGAAAAAAGTGAGGGAGAGACAGAGAAGACAGTTAAATGGATATGGGAAAAAGAGAGAGAGAGAGAGAGAGAGAGAGAGAGAGACAAAGAGAGGGAAAAGAGAGAGGAAGGGGCAGGGAGAGGGAGTGATGGAGGAACAGATGAATAGAGATCTAATTACAAGGCCATTATGTCCTGAGTCAGTGGGTTAATGGTTGTGTGTTGCGGGAAAGCTAATGCCAGATGACGTATGTTCTGTTGTCTGGGTAATAACATTAGCCCCAATTAGACCACTGATAGCCTCTTCAAACTTATTACATCCTTTCATAAGCACAGCACTCCCCTTACAAACTTAGTGTGTATACGTGCGTGCGGTGCAGTGAGTGTTTGTGCATTGCTTGCCTGTGCGTTGACCGCCTGCGTGTAGGCGTTGTAGGCGGGGAAGTTGAGGGTCATGGGGCTGAAGATGCCGAGCTGGGAGGCCACCTGCTGCATCCTCCTCAGCCCCCGCTCCTTCTCTGTGTCGGCAAACTTCACCACCAGACTGGACGACGCTCCCTGTGCAGCAAAAGATGGAGACAGAGTTTGTTTCAACTGCAAGTAATGTTACATGTTATCTTCTTGATGTGTTAATGGGACCGAGCTCCATGTTTATTAATTCATTCATTTTCTCTATCCACTTAATCCTTTTACGATTCACATGGGGCTCAGGCCTATATCCCAGCATGTTGATGAGGCCCAGGGCAGCACCAAAGAAGACAGATGATTACATTACTTACATTATTACCTACAGAAAATTTAAACTGTCCCACGTGACTCATGCACATGTCTTTGGAAGACCGTGTGTGTGCTTCCCTTACCAAATAGAAGTTTATTCAAGCGTGCTATTAGTATATTCATTTTAAACTTAAAATAAGAGAGTATACTTTCAGTTTACTTTTGATGTACTTATCAGAGATATACTTAGGTATATTTAGCTTATACTAACATGTATACAGAGAAGTCTAAGTATACTTGGCTTATACTTGTACTTAATCTAAAGAAAAGTATGATTAAGTATTCTTGCCTTATAGGCCTGCAGAAAGGTATACTTGGCTTGTAGAGTTTGTAAATGAATGTTTTGATACAAATTTACTTCATGTCATCAAAAATTTTCTAAATTATTGGATTCTGCGTTCACCATAGACACATGTGAGAAAAACACATTATATTTGTTTTTTTATCACCACAAAACATCAAGTCAAATAGCAAAAGGGGCAAGTCTCTTTATATAATACCAAAATCATTGGCTAAGTGCTATAAGTTAAAGTATACTTTCATAAACAAAAAAGTGGGTTATATAAAAGTATACTTGTGGTACAAAAACTATTAAACTAGTAGTTTACTGAGAGTGCTTTAAAGTGTACTTTCATAAACTAAAAAGTGGGCTACAAGTATATAACTATTAAACTAACAGTATACCTATTCACTTGTAGTATAGTTCATAGTATAGTTGCAGTACAAAATACAACTTAGATGTAAACTAGTTGAATACTCAAAGTTTACTATTCTTACCCTCAAAGTACACTTAAAAGTATACTTTTATAAACTAAAAAGTGGGCCAATTTAGTCCCAAGAAGTACTGAAGAAGTACACTTACAATTATACAACTAGTACATTGATATTAGTATTCTTACTACATAAAGTATACTTGGGGGAAATATACTTGAACTTTAGTATACATATAGTATATATAGTATTTATTATTTTATAAAGTATACTTCATAAGATAAACTTGAAGAATACTACTTTTTCGTAAGGGTTGCCTTGTGTATGTGTGTGTATTTGTAATGTCGTGCATGCAACTTACAGGCATTGTGCGGCTTCCATGCAAGCTGTTGATGGCAGCCTGGGCTTCAGCGTGTCCTTGGAATTTTACAAAAGCGCACCCTGCAACAAAACAGAGTCAGTCACGGCGACACAGACTGCATTCAATTACTACTAAATTGAATAAGGTAGTTAAGCAAATGCACTGTGTGTGTTTTACCTTTGCTGGTGCCGTCGGGTCCTCTCAACACAGTGCACTCGTCTATGCTGCCAAAGGGCTCAAACAGTCTTCTGACGTCCTCGTCGCTCTGTTGCTTTCCCAGCATGCCCACAAACAACTTCCTGTCCTCTGAGAGGCCAATAATGTGGAAGAAATTAAAGGAAATGATAAGAAATCAACAATATTTCCCCTAAACTGGTCACACCTATGTTGATCAGACGATAGCAGTTAATAGAGAGTTAATAGAAGTGGAAGCTGCTATTTGTGTCCACCAGGGAGCAGTATTGACTAAATGGGTAATGAGAGAGAGGGGAGTGGAAATAATGTGATTTGAATGTGTGTCTGTGTGTAACTGTGTATTTAGCACCCCGTTGACTACTTTCCATGTATATCTGATCCAACTTGACATCTACCCTTCTCTCTCTCTGTCACACTGAAACGTGTGTGTGTGTGTGTGTGTAACTATGTTAAGGTGCTTGTCTCACCTCCTCTGCCCTCGCTGTCAGCTGGTTTCACCTGGATTGGCCGGTTCATCTGCAGAACAAACAACATCAACACAGATGGTCAACATAAACAAGTCTCTCTCCATTTGTCTTATCACAGGGACACGTCTTTAGGATTGACTCCACTTACAGTAAACAGTCTCATGACATTTGCTTCACGGTTATTTCATTATATATTTCATGTATTTATTTATAAGCACATTAATCAACGTTTCTGTAAATGTGCCAGAGGTCAGAGGACTATTCTGAAACCCCAAAAAAGTGGCAAGTGAAATGAGAAACTAGTGGAAGATATTAATACAACTGCAAGAGTAAATTCAAAAATATATCAAATTTCAGTTACTGACATGCATTAAATAGCTTTTAAAAACAATAAAATGTTATATTTAGCATAGGAAGTCATGCTCTATGTTGACAAATTATTTCTTACGGAGGCTTTTGAACAAAATGTTAAAACTTGAATCACGGCACTGATGGTGTGTGTGTGTGTGTGTGTGTGTGTTTTAGTTACTGATAAATCAAGTTTAGCAGGTGACAGGTGTGTCTGCTCTCTGCACACATAACCTTACTACCTCTGATTTCTCTCTCTCTCACACACACACAGGGTGGAGGGGGGATTGAGAAGTGACGAGATTAAGAATGCAGGCCAGCTGATCTGGATTACAGAAGAACTACGGATTAGATGAGGGACAAGAGTAGATTGAGATAGAGAAAAGAGAGAGGAGGCGGGGAGGGGGATGGGAGGGAGAGATGAGATGACAAGTGTGTGAAGCGAACAGGCGCAGTCAGCTAAAAATAAAAGGAAAGAGAACGAGAGTCAGGCCTGGGGGACCCCGACTGACTTCGACCGACTGACAGGGCAGGTGGAGGCCAAGAGGAACCCGGGGAGTGAATGGAAACACTGGAAAAAAGAAGCATTACAGGAGGAGTGAGACGGAGAGACGGAGAGTGGGAGGATGAAAGCAAAGCTGCCCCTGAGAGGATGATTCAAAAAGAATAGAAAGAGAAAGAGGAGGAGGAGGGGGGAGCGGGGCGTGATTCAGTCGTGACTCGCTCAGTCTAAAAAGTGTCACGACTACAGAGATCCATCGTCTTGAGTGCTAATGCATGCAAGCATACACATGTTCTGAATGGCCCACCCATGCATATACTATGTACAGATGCACAGGTTTATCACACACACACAGAAATGCACACACAAACATGCTACACACACACAGTGCTTAGTCATAGCACTGAGGCAATGAGACAGAGTGTTAATGCCAGAGGGATGCGGTGGGGGAGGAGAAGGGCTGCAGAATGATGGCGATGAAAAGAGGGAAGAAGCACAAGGAAGGGAGAAAAATGGATGGATCCAGAGGAGGAGAGCAACATGGATACACAAAGCCAAAAAGAGAGGAAGAAAACAGCGTGCTTGTGGGGTAGACACTCATATTTTCCAATCCAAGCTTTGAAATGATGCAAAAAACAAATCAAAACAACCATTTTTGAATAAACATCCTTATCAGTCAGGCTCAGATTTTAAAGTTCCTCACTCAGCTGCAACAACGTGTAAAATGTACTAATTAATGCCTTGTCTCGCTGCCAGTCAAAAAGTGATTTTAGTGTTGAAATAGATGCATTTTACATCTATGACAGGGAGGAGAAAAACTCAGAGGGAAAAACAGGATGAGAAAAGGGACGAGAAGGGACAGAGAGGAGGAGGAGGAGGGGAAAGGGAGGGGATGAGGAGGAGGAAGAATGGAGAGAGGTCCCAGTGGGGTGTTAAGGCAATGTAATGAAGCTGGTAATTGAGGAGAGGGCAGAGTAGAGAGAGACAGATCCATACATTTGATTAATCAGCTCTTAGCTGTCACCACAAAGCTATTGATCTAAGGCAAGGCCATCACACACAGTCAGAGGAACGAAACCCACGCAGATGCAAAAACATCTGTACGCACGTTCACGTTCACACACAAACACACACACACAAGGTCTGCAGAGGAAGGAATGATGCACATTTTTAACCCGCACATTTATTGACTTGAATTGTTGTCATAAACAAAGTTACCGATACACCCGTCTTCACAGCTTTCAGTGACCTTGGATTCAAACTCTCCATCCATCCATCCATCCATCCATCATATCCCAGTCCTGGTCCTATTGCTATCCATCCACGCTGCCATCCATCTTGCACTATCAACTCATCAATCAGTCGCGTCTTGTTCATTGATTCCAGCCTGTGTTGTAGAGCAGGCAGATTGTAGCTAGATTTGTGTCCACTAACCCTTTCTCTATCCGTCTATCCATCCATCACCTCTTCCATTACTTCCTTCATTAGCCCTATCCAAGCTCATCCTTGTGACTGTAAAACAGACTGAACAGACAAACCTAATGATTCCCAACTACAGCTTATCAATCACGCCTTATCAATCTATTTCTGTGTGTATGTGTTTGCTTGAACTGCACTGACCTTTTGATGATTTAAAGTAATCAGATAATATAAAGCTCATATGATGAGCGGGATAATCAGAGGAGATAAAGAAACGGAGCACAAGACAGCAGGTGAGAGGTGCACACCGCTGCTGCAAAGACAACACAATGGCATCGGAAAATTGGCATGGCAACCGGCTCGTTGTCATGGCAATGATATGACGGCACACTGGGTAGGTAAACAAGGATGCTGGTTGCCAAGGGCGACTGCTGTGCTCTTCGGGTAAACAAAGAGAGTGCTTTGCTGGCTTCATACTATCCTCCTCAACATCTCTCCCCGACCCATTTTATCTCTCGCTGAGTTCATGTAACGAGGGACGAGTGAGCGTTGAGTAAAAATGTATGAGAACAGGAGATTTATGAGAATGATGTAGAGATTTGGGCAGTATCCAGAGGGAAGAAGTAAGTGTGATTTGGCTCTGAGCAAGAGAAGGTGAGGGAACTGAATCTATATTGTAGTAGAGTAATTAAAATTCCCTTGAGCCTGGGAGAAAAATGCAAATAAAGTACAGTCCCTGCTAGTCAGTCACACTGTACTCCACTCTTTTCCCTTCCTCTACTCCAACACACATGAACGGCCACACGCTCCTTTCAAGTAAAATTATCCTCTAATTACTCACGTTCCAATTAAGACTTAATTAACAGTAACCATCTGCAAGCGTGCGCACGTACAAGGAGCTGGCTTCGTACTGTAGCGAGGTTTGATCCGTCCTGCTGAATACTAAGAAGCCCCGTTCTGGATCTCTGAGGAGAGGGAATTCGTATGTGAGCAGCGGCGCGACGATGCACGAGGGCGAGATATGTGATATATGATCGTGTGTGTGTGAGCTTGCATGACAGCTCAGTGGAGGCACGTCGGACTGACACACGCATGACCAAACCCTGCAGCTCCATTTGCATGCTGTGTGGTGCCAAAACAAACACACACACAGTACATGTCACTCACACACACACACACAAAAACACTGTATATACACTACACTTTTCTCCACACCACAGAGCGCCCGCCCTTTTGCGCACACAGAGACAAACATCCTACAAACATACAGTTAATCTTACTCCCTGCAGTAACGCAGAGAGGATTGTGCCAGGATTAGGGGATATTAAATCCTTGGATTATCCAATCAAATCGTATTCCACCCCCTCCCCCACCTACGCAAAATCAGTGGAACAAACCATCACGCCACATCATGAGGGTAGGGGGTAGCGTGCGTATCTATGTAAATGTGTGTGTGTGTGTACATGCACTATTTGGAACATGGATTAAAGTAGTGTTAAATCAATGTTATCAGTTTGGCAATTCTCCACAAAGGTCCCCGCAAACAAAAATATAAAACTGATTACAGTGCACGGCATGACAACAGACAATGGTGTGTGTGTGTGTGTGTGTGTGTGTGTGTGTGTGTGTGTTTACAGACACACAAACACTCTCTCTTCATATCTGTCTTCCTCACACACACAAACACGCGCACACCCTCCCCCCTTCAATTTCCCTCTGGAACACTCCATCCATACAATTTCAGATGTCCATTTTCCAGAGTGCACAAGAAAGGAAAACTATTTTTATCCCTTCTCCACGATCTAGCATTATTTCTCCCTCTTCCTCTTCCCCCCATCCTCGATTCCCCTCTTTCCACTCTCAACTCCATAATCCCTCCATACCCTGCCTGCCTGATGACATGGGCATCTCAGATTTTTTATCTTTTTCCATCCTTTCCCTCCTCTCTCTCTCTCGCCTACTCTATATGTCATTCACTTCCTCCTCCCGTGTCGCTCTCATTTTTTCTCCATCATTGCTGTAACATGCCTCACAGGCCTACAAACTCATTATCATCAGTGTAGTGAACCCTTATGTTGATTTGGAAAAAACGAAATTGAGCTAAATAGCAGGGCTGTTCACCCCATATTTTTCCCTCTTAAAAAAAAACATTGTTTTACATAAAACTAAATTAATGTTTAATATAATTCTGCCCTGATTTTAAACTTGAAATTTAAAAATACTTTTCATGCTGATCACTGCAAAATCAGATACTGCATTGATTGTTTCTGCTCCAGTATAAGCGAAATAGTTTAGACTGTACACGTTTTTATGCTAAAACTCCGCAATACTTATAAAATAAATAAAATATCATAATATTTCTGATAGAGCTGCAATGATTAATCGATTAGTTGTCAACTATTAAATTAACCACCAACCATTTTGATCTATTACTTGGTTTGAGTGATTTTTTAAGAAAATAAAGTCAAATTACGTAAATGTGAATATTTTCTGGTTTCTTCACTCCTATGACAGTAAACTGAATATCTTTGCGTTGTGGACAAAACAAGACATTTGAGGACGTCATCTTGGGCTTTGAGAAACACTGATCGACATTTTCTGACATTTTATAGACCAAACAACTAATCAATTAATCGAAAAAATAATCAGCAGATTAATCAACAATGAAAAGAATCGTTAGCTGCAGCCCTAATTTCTGATTTAATAACTTGATGATGATAACTGCTGGTGTTTTCACAAGATATTGACACACACATTTGACAAGCAATAATCTGTAGTATGCATATGATGACCATGACGGTAGGGGAATTAATTTTTTTATTTCATACAGCTAGAATGTTCTGATAAATTCAGGAATTAAAACACTGTCAGCGAATTAATATGCAACGTTTTGACAATAAATTCATCATTTAAGACGTGTTTTTTAAGCAAAAATGCCCCAAAAAAAAAAGAGAAATCCCAAAGGGGATAATTTCAGTTAAAAGAATATCATTTGGCTTTGGACTGTTGGACATACCAAAAAATGTTAAGCAAAACATTGAGCTCTGGGAACTTGTGATGGGCTTATGAACCAAATAATTCATAAATGAATTGGAAAAAAAATTGACACATCAGTCGATAATGAAAATAATCATTAGTTGCAGCCCTACCCTCAACACTTTATACTAGGGCTGTGTATGGCAAGAATCTGGCAATACGATACGTATCATGATACAGGGGTTACAATTCAATATATTGCGATTTTTTTAATTAAATTTTAGGAAAACTGGCATAGTATAAAGAACACACCAGAAATACACCATTTTAGAATAGACAAAAATATACTGCATGCAGAAAACTGCATGGTTTTTGCCCAAAACTGCATGTGATTACCTTAAAGTGGGCAGACTCGTGGGTACCCATAGAACCCATTTTTATTCACATATCTTGAGGTCAGAGGTCAAGGGACCCTTTTTGAAAATCGCAATGCCAGTTTTTCCTCGCTACAATGTAGCCTAACCTGGAGCGTTGTTTAGCCTCCTTCGAGACAAGCTAGTATGACGTGATGCCAGTATCTTCACTCTAGCTCTAAAACTGAGCCTGCTACATCCTCCGAAAGATCGAATAGCGGTCGGGTCCGCCAGCGGGCCATCAGATTTTTAAGCAGTCAATTAAAAATCGATTCAGTGTTTTGGAGAATCAATACAATATCACAACACATAATATCGCGATACTCATGTGTATCGATATTTTCTTTCACCCCTACTTTATACTGTAATCCAGTAAAAGACAGAAAGATACTACATATCATGATAACTAATTACCAAAATAATAGGAATCCCAGTATCAGTGATTCATCTATATATCAGCTCTATTTCAGGTATCATCCGTGTGTTTCAGTGTGTTTGTATTTCCGTGGATATTGTAGCATGCAACACCCTGACTCCCTGATGACACTGAGTTTACGGCTCTCATTCACAGCTGGATGGAAACACTGAGATGTGAGAAACAGAGCGAGCGAGCGGGAAGGTGGAGCAGCCCAGCAGCACAGCTCCACCCCACCTCTCTCTATCGCACCACGTTAGGCTTTGCATCCCCCAGGTTACCTAGCAACCTGGCATCTCGCTCAGCACCGTTGCCAGGCAACGGGGGCCTGCAACCATAATACAAGCTCTGGAGCGGCCCATCCCCCTGCTCTCATCCCTCCTTCCTCTGTCTCTCTCATTCCATTCTTCACACCTGAGAAGTCTGCCCTCCTTCTCCTCCACTCAATACTTTATCTGGCTGTTAACCCTTCATCAGCCTCTCTACTGGAGCGTGGATTACCAACATATTCTCTTCTCTCTCTTCCTCTCTTTTTGCCTTTATCACTCTCCATAGTAATGGTAGCAAACCATGCATAAAGCAGAACTAACTACCCTGTTGATCCCTATAATATTATGCTGTTTTTGTCAAACCCCAATGAGGACGTTCTGCATGCAGCAGTGGAGCACTCACTGAAATTTGATCCTTTGGATTTAGCCCAACATAATCCAACAGCACTATAGCGGATAACTGTTAGACCTATGCACTTGGACCTTCTTTCTATTTTAGGGAGTGTAAGTCCTTTGGGAAATGAGCTGGTGAATTAAAAAGGCTGCTCAAAGCCATACAAATTCATGATTGCGAAAAATCTCATATTCACTGAGATTACATTCAGTACAGCGCCAGTGATGCTCAGATAGTCACAGCGTTCGGCAGCATCCCGTAAAATTGAGACAAGCCAAATATGCAAATGACCTGTATGCTCTTTTGAAGGTTTAATCAAAAGGAAAAACAGCCTAATATTGACTCTAACTGTTTATGTGTACACCATAGGAGTAAAATGTATATATAGTAGGGCGATAACGCCATAATAACAATTTGTTTTAACGCCACTAATTTCTAACGCATTAACACAATCGATCTTTCGGATGTTGTAGCGGGCTTAGTTTTAAAGCTCGAAACTGGTATCATATGAAACTAGACAACCTAATGAATCCATTGATTACAACCATGTTATACTAGCTTGTCGCGAAGGTTGCTAAATAACGCTCCAAACTTACACTGAATTTTGGCGTGGAAAAACTGTCATGGCCATTTTTAAAGGGGTCCCTTGACCTCTGACCTCAAGATATGTGAATGAAAATGGGTTCTATGGGTACCCACGAGTCTCTCCTTTACAGACATGCCCACTTTATGATAATCACATGCACTTTGGGGCAAGTCATAGTCAAGTCAGCACACTGACAGCTGTTGTTGCCTGTTGGGCTTGAGTTTGCCATGTTATGATTTGAGCATATTTTCTATGCTAAATGCAGTACCTGTGAGGGTTTCTGGATTATATTTGTCATTTTTTTGTGTTGTAAATTGATTTCTAATAATAAATATATACATACATTTGCAAAAAAGCAAACATATTTGCCCACTCCCATGTTTATAAGAGTATTAATCTCCCTTTAAGGTACATTTTGAACAGATAAAAATGTGTGATTAATTTGCGATTAATCATGGACAATCATGCCATTAATCGCGATTAAATGTTTTAATCAATTGACAGCCCTAATTTATAGTGGTGTGTTTTTTATTTGATCTTAAACTACTCGCTTCTATTTCATTGGGGAACAACTCATAAGGCATACTTACAATTTCTAAAACTCACTTTACTAACAAGATAGATATTTGGCTAATCAGTTGAAAGACAGTCTCTTAAAATCACTCAACGCCTTCCAAGCAATGTCTAGCTTGCCTTGTAAATGTTGTTAAATTCTCCTGCTGTTGTTTTCTACTAACTCTCTGTGAATTTACATCTTTATTTGATGATGGTATTTCATCAATCAAGGTCAAGGACAGTGGCGTAAAAATGAAGAATAATACTTATTACTTAAGAATACTTATTTTAATACTTATTTACTTATATACATATTTGAGTATTCAGATTGAAGTCTTACACTCAATACACAGGCCTATGGGTGTATATACTAAAGATTACATGTCTGGCATTTAGATGTTATACCCAAATCTCAATCCTATTCAATTATGATCAACTTCACAAACTAGGGCTGTACAATATATTGTTATTTTATCGTCATTGCGATGTCAATTTGCACAATAAATGTGAAAGACATTGCACCCAGGGATTTAGTTAGTTGAAAGAGAGTATCAATAACAAACTGCACTTTAAAATGTAACTATCATTCTTTATTTTATTGATGCCTTTTGTGTTCAGTTCAACGTTTAATTTGTTCAATAAAAGAATGTTGGAAATCATTTCCTTTCATTTCCTTTAATTCAACAAGCAATTATTTTAGCAGAACACTGAAAGAAGCAGAAAGCAGAACTGAGTAGAGTTTAATGTCTGTTTATTCATCGCAAGTAATATTGTTATTGTGATATTCAACAAAGTAATCGCATATCATGTATTTCTTCATATTATGCAGCCCTATCACAAACCTTAAAATGTAATATACCATACACAGAAAGCGAAGAAGAAGTATCAACATTCTTACGTTCAATAACTCAAAATCTGCTTCAAAATCCAACTTTACATGAACTGAACAAACCCTAAGATTGTTTATACGAAAACCTTAAATCTAAATCCTTTGTGTGCATTATTAAATCAAGACTTAACTTGAAAACCAAAGACAACAGAGCTACACAAGCCCTGTTGTCCTATCCTCCTATCTTCTGCTCTTGGACAGAGCATTGTGTGTGTGTGCGTGTGTGTGTGGTGATCTACAATAGTGTAATTTGGTCTGTATAAAGCTCCGGCTTTGCCCTGTGGTCAGTGTGAAAAGGCCATAATCAGGACAGCAGGTTGAAGTGTGGTTAGAGAGGAGACCTCAGAGCGGAGGTCACACCCCAGGTGCAACTGAAGTCCCGTCATCCCCTTGTTGCCTAATCACACACACACACTTATATATACGCACACACACATATGCAGACACACACCAGTGGCCCCCTCTGACAGATGTCTCTGTTTAAACTGACAGAAGTGCGCCCTGACTCCCTCCCACTCCTCCACCACCCAGAACAACCCTTTTCTTCCACGCACCACCCGCCTGCCCCTTCCTCCACGCTCATTATGGCAAACTTTTGTCTTGTTTCCTCCTTCCCTCTAACCCGACCTCCTCCGCTCCTCCCCTGTCTCACCCTACCCCCTCCACGTCTATACACCCCTATTTATGCCAAAACCTCTTCATGGCCCTCCTCCACCACTCTTAACCCCCCGTTTCATTCAGACAAATTCACACACTCATTCACCCCCCATTGTACGGGCCCTGCTCCATACGTCCAGCTTAGTGCAGACATATAAATATTACATGCTGAGACAAGGTGTCTGGATGCAGATTTTAGTCCAACAGTCTCACATGGGCAGTATGAACATCATCCTTGTCTTTTTATAACATATATTAGAGAGGATTAGGGCTGCAAATAACGATTATTTTAACTGTGGATTAATCTGTCGATTCATTGTTTAGTTGTTTGGTCTATAAATGTCAGAAAATGGTTTAAAACGTCGATCAGTGTTTCCAAAAGCCCAATATGACGTCCTCAAATGTCTTGTTTTGCCCACAACTCAAATATATTCATTTTACTGTCATAGAGAAGTAAAGAAATCAGACAATATTCACGTTTAATAAGCTGGAATCAGAGAAATTTGACAGTTTTTTCTTAAAATATTACTCAAACCAATTAATCGATTATCAAAATAATTGCCGATTCATTTAATAGTTGACAGCTAATCGATTAGTCGTTCTCTACAGCTCTACAGAGGATTTTTTTGTTTTACTTGAAATCCAGACTCAGGGAGTTCAGAACATTTTGGTGGCCAAATGTACCAAAAGCAGCACAATAAGATCTGTGCTTGGGGAAGGAAATGAAAGGGTGAATGTTACAGTAACTGATGTAAAAAGTGAGTGATGCTTGCTATATGATCTGGCACTGGAAGTCAGTGACACTGCTCAATGATCAAAGCCCGACCCAAGATCTGGGCATCTGTTAAAGCTTGCTGCATTTAAGTGATTTTTTGGCTCACTCTGCTTTCTGGCACTTGTTTTCATCCTTGATAATCCCTTAAAAACCCAAATACATAAATGAAAGACATCCCCTCTTGTTTGCTTACAATAATCAGTCAAATTAAACTTTTTGTATCTGTAAATGTGTAATATCGATATTTAATGTCTAGTTTAAATATGCAGATTTGACCACTGGACATGCTTTGATTTCTAAATTCATCACCTTCAAGTGTGCATCTTGCGATAAGCCATGTGTGAATCCACGATTTAAATAGCTGCCCTTGATGTGCTTCACTCCAGGTTTGAAGCCAGCTTTAAGTTGCGAGAGAACAAAGCACGTCCATGCAGCGTCAGATGCCATAATGATGACAGATAACTGCAACTAAACAGTTCTTTTCAATCTGTGAATGTGAGAAACTATAGGCCCTGCAGATTTTTATTTTTTTTTTTATAGCTGGCTGGATTTACAAAACAGATGGTGTGTGATATGGACTCAACTCAACTTTGGGGCTACTTTAGGGCTCAGCATCTGAGAGACGCAGAATTGGCAGCGAGCAATCACGTAACCTGGTAATCATGTGTACACACAAACATAATCAAACTGGACAAGATACAAATGTTCTGGGTGTGTGTGTGTGTGTGTGTGTGTGTGTGTGTGTGTGTGTGTGTGTGTCAGGCCTTAGAAAAGCAGGCGCTCTCCAGGGTCAGGCTTTTATGAGGCTATGATTAGATTCTGCCTCAATTTTGTGATGAAATATGAGGCAGGCACTCTTGTCCATGTTGCATGCACAGATGCACATGCACATACATCACAAGCACACACACACACACACACACACACAGTAAATACTTTTGTTTAAAACAAACAAGCTAAATCCCCCTTGGTTTTAGCTGTCCTCAACGCCACACAAACACCCCTCGACTCTGCATACCCCCTCTGTATCACTCTCTCTGGCTCCTCCTCTTTCTCTCTACTTCTTGCACACACACACACGCATACACTTTTTTTCTACACCTGTCCCTCTACTCCCTTCCCATCCCACACACAGTGAGGATAAAAATAGAGAAACAGCACGAGGGAGGGGGGAAGCGATACACATCACAAACCCCATCAGGCGGGGAGAGATAGAGGCAGAGGGATGGCAGAGAGGGAAGAGACGGAGAGGAAATGAAAGAGAGAGAGAAAGAGAGAGGGAGAGAGGGAGCTGGGGTCTGTTCTGAATTGAAAGTGCAGCAGTAAGCAGTGAAGGGGAATAGTAAACAGTGCTGCTGACCACATAAATATGCTAAATTAGCCTACAAAGTCGCCCTAGTGGATAATTGCTCATCATAGCTTTGCCCCATAGGGAGGCTGCCTGCCAGGCATCTTAGATTCCACATGGAAACACACACAGAACGTACACAACATGCACACGTCCTCAGTGGATCTGATAAACATCAACTACACGGACTGTTTGAGTCATTCTCTTAACACTACGTCGAACATACCACTACTTTGAATTGAAAATATAACACTAACTACAAAGAAGTGGCATCACTATTGAGGTGCTGCGCCTTGAAAGTACCCAGCTGAGTCCATGTGAGTCCATACTGTGTGTGCAAGCAAATAAATATAGCCGGGACATAAATAACAAATTCACTCTCTCTCTTTTCAGTCCAGGCTCAATTTCAGTAACCCTGGAACTATTCCAATTTATCGGCTAAGGAGCGCTGTCATACCTTATGCATGTAATCAATATCACTACTACAAACTTTTATTATATTTTTCATATGTGCATTGATCCTCTGCTATATCAGTTATTGTTAACTACTTGTCCTGTGGTGCCTTTTTAATAATTCATTAGGCATCAAGTGTGTTATGGGAAGTACAGTGTGTGTACGTCTAAGTGTGTGTGTGTGTGTGTGTGTGTGTGTTTGTAGGCTTTGGTTAGGCTCTAATCAAAGAACAGGGAGCAGAGTGCTGCCTGGAGAGCAGTGAAGCATGACAACACACACCTGGTAAGCTGCTTATCACACTTTAATTTCACCTACACTGAGATCTGCGGATGCCGGCGTGACCAAACAGATGTGTGCGCGGGTGTTTGTGTGCGTTTGTGTATATGTGTGTGTATGTACGAACACTTGTGTTTGAAGTAGAACAAAGATGAAGGGAGTGATAAACGCAGGGAGAGGAGAGAGTGCAGATTAAATGGAGAGAGAGATATCAACGGAGCAGAGAACAAAAGGGAAAGATAAGGGAAAAGATAAGGGAGGAAATACAGCAGCAGTAGGCTTTGGGATAGATAGAGAGGGGGAGGGAGATGTGAGGTTAAAATCTAAACAGGCCGGGAGTGAAGTGTGGGCCGAGAGAGAGAGGGAGGAAGGATGGAGATTAGGATAAAGCAAAGATGGTTTTGTAGGAATCATTACTGTAGATTTTGTGTTATAAGGAGTACAAAATATAACTGTTCCCTTTTACTTAAAATGAGTCAAACTGTAATTGATATACAAGCTTGGGATGTGAACAAAAACAATTTTAAAGTGGTCAACATAACAATTTACAACTTTACTACTACATTTCTGTTAAGTTATTGAAAAACCAGCATGTCAAAATAAGTATTAGGGGTGGGAAAAAAAATCGATTCACCTTTGTTTGGTTTTTTTTTTTTTTTACGATTTTGAAATTTATTTTTTAATGCCAGAATCGATTTATTTGCTTAATTTGAGTCGGAGGTAGAAGGAAGTTACTGCTTTTATTGTTGTAGTATGAGTAACGTGACGTCATAACTGTTCCGTATCCTTCAACCAAAACAAACTGTAGTCGACAGAAACTGTCAGGTACGACGGAGCAGAAAACGGCGGAGGGTCCGCGTGGATACGACCTGCACCAAAGTGGTAAACACTACACATACAGTAAAGTATGGAAACACTTTGGGTTTCACACATTGACAGGAAAAGCAGAGCTAGACATCACGGCTAAAGCTGCATGCTAACTCTGTCAAGACAGGAAACGTTTTCGTATTGCAGTAACATGCGGTCAAGCCAGCCGTCACTCGCATCTCCATGGTCAAATCGGCCGACGCTACAACTGTACAGCACCCATATACTGACATTTATGTTAAATGCATTCAAACGGCCCCGACGGAGCTGACCATGGATGTATAAAGACAACGGAGCTGACGGGAGAGAGTCCCTAAAAGTGTATGATTCAACTTTTTCCCATGGTCTAGTATTAAAAAAGTTAACAAAAATTGCAATAAATCGTATAATCGAATCGCAATTCATATTGATTCGGCACCCAAGTATTGTGACAGTATCGAATCGGGAGATAGGTGTATCGTCCCGGCCCTACTAATTATGCTGTAATAATGAGTAATCTAAAGGAATAATAAATACCAAAGACAACATAAGAAATTGTGAAAAAAACATTCTGTATCCAAACTTTCACTTCACCATCCCCCTGTCACCACTCTTCTTTTTTTTTTTACAGCTCTGAGACCAGCCACCCTGAATTTGTTGACTAGAGGCTGAGCCCTGACCTCTGACCCTGGACACATGCTGTCGGCCTACTGACACCAACCCTCTGTACTAACAAGACAATAGCCCGTGGTACAACGTAAATCAATATCATGTATGTAGATGTGATAAAAAATATTAAATACTGTACATGGACACAATTGCTTAATGGCTGTTGATGGACATTCTTATTATCGTTTACTTGCTTATTTGTCCTGTTCTGTTCACTCACTTAGCAATATTAGTCAAGCATCAACAAGGTGAAACCAAAAATGACTTTTATAGGAGCATATTTTTCCCTCGTTGAATATTTTCCTCATTATTCCCATTTGGTGCAAACCCTGCATGCGAATACGAATGAGAAATTCAATTTTCAAGTGCAAATTAGCAGTGATATGCGACAGCTAAACATGAGCTCTATCGTGTGGATGCATCCCAGGGGGAATCTCTGTACCGCATCTAATACACCGAAACATCTGCGTGCTACAGTGGGACTTGCTAGTGGTTCCACTGTTAAATTTATGCCACTGTGACTTACAATGCAACTCTCTCCCTCTCTTCCTCCCGTGCTCCCTCTGTGCTTCTCGTTCCCTCTCTGTGTCCAAATTAAACACAAGGCGCAGGACACTCTGATAAGGCCATCTGTTCATCTCCCTCTCTCTCTCTCACAATCCCTCTATCCTTTTCTTCATTTTCCAATCTGACAGTCGAAGCTGAAGCTAGAGCGGGGGACATTTGAGGTATAGTTTCTCTGCAACTCTCTCTGTGTTTGTCTCCTTCCTTTCATTCCTCCACTGGCTGGTTGGAAGCGTTAAATCGGCGTTAAATCCCATCAGTGAGTGACAGACAGAAGCGGCAAGAGCGCTCTACCATCGGACTTCAACAAACCTTTAATTGCTTGGCCATGGTGTAAGAGAAACACATCTGTATGAGTGTGTGATGCTACAGCTCTATTAAAGTTGCATGAGGTGCCTGACGTTCCACCAGTACTCGCAATTAAGAGCGATCCCAAGATTCAAGATGTGCATGCACGCACACACCTCAGCCCCGCTTGCCCCACGGTGAGCCCGGGATCTGACTATGAAAATGAGTTTGTGAGAAACTAATCATGCAGCTTAACAAGTGGAGCCGGGGAAGAAGGGGAGAGGGGGGAGGAGAGGGAGGAGACGGGGGTGTGAAACGGTCAAAAGGGTCAACTAATCAAGAGGAGGGGAAATGAGACGAGGGGTAGAGGAACTGTGAGGGGGGGGGGGGGTGGAGGGAGAGAGAGAGAGACTGACGTTGAGAGGAGGACTTAGAAGAAGGGTTACCATAAATGACTGTGAAATGAGAATCCGAGGAGGAAGCGCGAGCGTGCAGTGAGGGGAAAAAAGATGAGTAAAAGACAGCAGGAAGGGAAAAGCGGGGATGAAAGAGGGATACCATGAAGAGATTTTAGAGAGGAGAAGGAGCGAGCGATGAAAGGAGGGTTGGGGGTAGTGAAGAGAACATTCTGTAATATTCTACTGGTGCAGAGAAACTGGGGGACGTGAGGGGAGGAGTTGAACAGAGGACAGAGGGGATTTGAGGGAGAAAAAAAAAGAGATAAAATGGAGAGCATGGAGGGAAAAATAAAGGGAGGAATAAGGAAGAAATGAAGAAGCAATTCTTAGGGAAAGAAAAGAATTGGACAATGGGAGGATGTGTGAAAGGGAGAGAGAAATCGTCTGAAGTCATTTCTTAATCCTGTCAAAGAAGGCAATAGACAGGGAGGGGGAGGAAGACACACTGGATAGAGAAAGGGCATAGACAGGTAGAGGAAAGTGATAGCAGAGCTAGAGAAGATACACCTTCATGAATTAGATTTATCCTTTAAAAAACTCAAGCAGTCGTCAACATACCAGAGGGGTTGTTAGTGGGGAATGAGTGAGAAAAACTGTCTAGACTGTCTGTCTTCTATTTACTGTTATTCACCAACCAATTCACTGAACTCAGATAAACATGCTGTAGTAAGGCCTTCATCGAAATCGTTTTTCATATTCTTGAGATTACTGAAGAATTTTGGCTCAAACTGGACAGGATATCTGTTTCATATACATCTCAAGGGGAAGGCAGGACACTCCAAATGGAGGAAAGTTGCTCACTGACAGTCCAGGCTTATTGAAAACCCAGCACACGATAGCCACACCCCAGGATTCAGCACAAGTCTTCCTCGGGGGAGTGGTGCTTCTGATTGTTTCGTGCTGGCTCTTTAGTAAATCTGCACCGCTAATGAGTACCCTCCCTGCAAATGTTTCCTCCGTGTGTCCAGAATATTCATCACAATTTATCCGGAAATTCACCGCTATCTATCTGCTCCTGCGACAAGCTGGTTATTGATGTCATCAACAGGAAAGGATAAAAAGTAAAACCCAGTGGCGAGGGTTAGAGGCAGGGATGAGTCAAAGGACAAAGGGCAGCACGAGAGGGAGACACAGCAGACAGTGGAGAGGTGATTTTCGCAGAAAGGTCAGACTCCTTAGCAGGCCCCTAATTGGATTAATGTCATTATTAACATGCTGTGTTCGTACGTGTGTGTACGTGTGTGTGTGTGTGTAAGAATCGAATGCGGAGGCATTTCCCAGCTGCTTGGAAAAGCATGCATGATTGCAATATATATGTATGTATGCAGGGATTTGTGTTTGTGTGTGTCAGAATATTTCCCCTCCCCCCAAAGCCTTTTCCTCCAACCGTTTTCTCACAAAGATCTTATCAACACCCCAGCTTGCAGAGAAGGTGCAGGAACTGAAACTCCGATTAGTGGCAGGGCGACACAGAGAGAATAAGATAGAGAGCGGCTCAGAGATGGTGGAGGTGCATTTGCTATTCTGTTATAACTGCTGCAAATCAGAGTTTAGATAAGGCTAGGGAAATGTCATCTGTACAACATGTCCTATACTTTAACAGCACTCTCTCTTGGCTGGGTGGGTGGGAGTGCACACTACTAAAAAATAGGGTAAAAATGCAAAATGTTCCAAAACAGCCACTGTAAAATCCGTTTTTAACTGCAGCGGAAACCAGGTCAGAGAGAGAGGGAGCGACAGAGAGGTACAGCCTACGAGACAGACACAGATCTCGCACAGTGGCCCATCCATAATGAACAGTGTCCTACCCCTGCCCAGCCGCAGCACACGATCCCTCAACAAGAGAGACCGAGGGAGACTGGGACGAGACAAAGGGGAATGGCCACATTAATTACACACACTCTCTAGGCAGGAGCTATCACCGGAGGCTAACGGAGAGGCCGACAGAGAGATGGAGAGACAGAGGGAGATAGAGAAATGGAGATGATTATGCTCACGGAGTACCCTACGTGTCTCCGGTGAGAGGGAGTGTTTGTCCTTCGCAGCAAGACGCCTGCTGGCTGCTGAGTTATGTCACAGTGTTACTAATGGGAGCTGAACCTCCAGTAGCACAGACGCACACTGATCTGAGGCCACTTCTGTGTGTGTGTGTGTATTAGGTAGTGTCTGTGCATGTAGGTGGGGGGAGGGGGCTCTTTCGATATGAGTGTACGTGCAAGCTTGTGTGCATTGTTGCATAAGTGTGAAGTGTGTACGGTTTGGGGATGTGTGTGTTTGCGATGTGCACTTACCCCTGGTAGTGTTTTCTGCTCGTGTAGAGCGCTCTGGGCTTTCAGCGCCGACTCTCTCGCGCAGTACGTCAGAAACGCACATCCTGTCAGATAGAGAGAGACAGGGAGAGGGAGAAGAAGAAGGCCATGGAGTAAAAGGTAGGAAAAGTCAGCGAGCAGCTCTAATATTTGTCATCCTTTATCTCTGTCTCTGTATCACCCCCTACAAAAACACACACAGCCACACCATTTAAATCATTTAAATGTCTCCTTTTCTGATGTCTTCCCTGAGCACTTGTCACCTATTCTGATTTATCACTGTGCGAGAAGATTAAAAAAAATATATTCATGCACTGTAACTAAACTTGACAACACCATGATGATGCACTTCTAGAGCAGAGAAGGACACTCCACGGCACGGCACATTTCAGAACGGCACGGCACGAGTCAGCACACATGACAGCACCACACAGACGTGTGCGTGGGGCTAACAAGGCCTTTACAGGCCGGGCACAGTCACGTTCCTGCCCTAAACCAACCACTATATGCATGCCTCACGATCACTCCAAATACACTCCCTCTGTTTTCCTATGTGCTGTACCTGTGTCTGTGTGTGTGAGGGAGGGGTAGGTAGCAGAGCTGGCTGGCCAGAGAGCTGTTTACTACACCTGTCACCAGCACTAAGACAACAAGATTAGCAGCAGGTTAGCATTCTGGTGACATCGCAGACAGACTAGTGTAGATTCAGAGCAAAGAAGAGACGATTAGGATGGAAACATTCACACAGAGTGTACATCTGAAGAATTGAGAATGACTCGACATAATGACGACAGACACACACATGCATCTTATGGTCCATCTCATTGCTTTTAAGAGGGGCTTACTGTGGCCGCGGGGATTCTCAAAACAACAGATTCTTTCCCCTGTGTCACCCAGGCTTAAAGGCCCATTACACTGATTGGAACATACAGCCTAATCTGGTTCATAACACACAGGACCCCAGGTCATTGTGTGTGTATGTGTGTGTGAGAGAGAGAGAGAGAGAGAGAGAGAGAGAGAGAGAGAGAGAGAGAGAGAGAGAGAGAGAGAGAGAGAGTGTGTGTGTTTCCTACAGTTTATTACCGATCTATTGTTAGAAGGGGCCATAATTTAAAGCCTCCTAATCATTAACACAACTCGGAGTCTCCCATCTCTATATACCATATATTATGACACCTTTATATAGTATACTTCATAGTAAATTTTGGCACAAGCATACTCATGCATAAGCACGTATTTGATTCACAGTCTACGTGTAGTATCTGACTTTCTTTGGCTGTCTTCATGATCTCACGTTGCAGCGTTAACAGGAGATGGAGACGAGAGGAGGTGTGACAGTTTCCATGGTGACATGTGACTCTCAGCGCCGGAAAATCCACCCATCTATCTGCCTTACTGTCACATGTCTATCTGTCTAGTATCTATCTGTCCATCTATCTTTTTTGTATTTTTACGTTTAAGCTGTGTTATAATGGCGAGACCTACCTTTGTGCATGCCAGTGTATTTGTCCTTAATCACAGTTAGCTCATAGATCTTCCCGAACTGCTCAAAGATGGGCTTGAGGTCCTTCTCTTCCAGATTCCGGGGAATCTGCCCCACAAACAGCTTGATGGCGTCGGCCTCCTTCATCAGGACAGAGTGGCGAGGAGGACTGGGTACTGCGGGGGGCTGAGGGGCTAACAGATCAGGAGCAGGTATCCCTGGAGAGGAGCAACCGTTGCTGGATGAGTCTTTGGGTCACAGCCCAAGAAGTGGACAATAATAGTCACAATAACAATCATAAAAAAATATGTTTTTAATTTCATATTCATTTAGTGATTCATGGAATGTCTGTGGTATATAATAATGAATTAATAATTAATACACTTTATAGACTTTAAAACTCCTGATATCCCAATAATATTTGTAGTATTCCCTCAGGGGGCTTATGTTTATAAAATGTCATTTATTATAGTCACAATAATAATCCTAAAAAAATATTTTTAATTTCATATTCATTTAGTGATTCATGGAATGTCTGTGGTATATAATAATGAATTCATAATAAATACATTTTAACGACTTTAAAACTCCTGATATCACAATAATATTTGTAGTATTCCCTCAGGGGCTTATGTTTATAAAATGTAATTTATTATAGAGTTTTAAAAAAAAAATGACTTGCTCCCACACACTACATATTGGAGGGGATCTACTCCCAGCACCACAAACAATTTTGAGAATGTGCATGTTTTCCTCTCCTTGGAATTTATTATAATAATAATAATAAATAAATAACATATTTGTAGTTGTAAAACAAAAAAAAATTAAGAATACAAAAAAAAACAATTCTTAATACAATTTCTTATTTAAACATGCTTTAGGCTATAAAAATGTGTGCCCCAATTATGTAAATAAATGTAAAAAAAAATAAATATTTGTGTGATCATTTTGAGTATTTATTGCCCAGCCATGGTGACAAAGGGCTCCAGTAGCTTCTGGTAAAACAATTATGCAAATGTTAATTAGCCAATCAAAAAACAATAATGGGACTTTCCCCCCCTCCCCAATTAAATATATATATATAAATAAAATATCTGTATATAGTATTCATTACCTTATTGGCGGATAAACAGCGTTCAGGATCCCTACACATAAGAAAAGAGAGGAAACAGTGTGGTGATTGGGGGGTAAATCATTGCAATAGAGCGGTTTCTTTGTTTAGCCAGCTGTAGGTTACAGCACATACACACACGGATGTCATGGGGCTCCCTTTGCTCTTTGTCCGATCCCCACTCAATGTACACACACACACACACACACACACACACACACACATACACACATATCAGAACAAAACAACACATAGGCTACATACATGAAGGCTCTTACCGTGATCAGAGGATGGTTGTAATGGAGCAGTGAGTGTAGATCAGGAATTAAAGAGGGATGTTGGGTCCCCGTTGTTGTCCTCACCGCGCTCCGTCCCGTCCTCCTTCCTCTCCTCTCTCGCTCTCTCTCTCTGGATGCTCTTTGTGCCTCTCCTCCTCCTCCTCCTCCTCCTCTTTTACTCCTCTGGTGTACAGATACTAGAGAAGTGTGTGTTTTTAACCAAAACCCGCCGGTGTGTTCCCGGTGTGGAGGCTCTCAGAGTAGCAGGTGAGTTCAAAATCACAGCTCGTTGTCACCGCAACGTCCAAATGACGTTTAACCAACCGCTCAAAATCCCAGAGTGGACGCAGCTATAGCTAGTTAGTTAGTCACTTTCACTCTTAATTCCTGTTTAATTAACAAAGTGATAATAAGCTAAACCAAACGCTTAAATGTCGTTGAACATCCAACAGTGTAAACTTGGTCTGTTGAGACTTTTCTCCACCGTTATAACCGTAATTCTTCCAACCGTTATTGTCCCAACCGTTACTCTTACTACTACTCTATGTTCTTGTTGCGTCTCAACCGTCCAACGGCTCCAACGGCTGGATGGCGTTTAACGTCTAATGCCGGTATCTCCTCTACTCCCCCTCCCTCACAACCAGAGCGGTTGCTAGCTGTGACGTAACACCCAGGGACCGTCGATAAAAACGTCCGCCTCACTCACACGAAATAAATAAATAAATAAATAAAATGTTATCCCTTAATCACTCAATTATCTTCACATCTTCATTTCTTAGTGTATACTGTGTTTTTGTTGTGTTTACATATTTTCCAGAAGTGTTTTTAAACTCTTTTCCCGAGCCATGGTTTTGCGGGTGAATCTTTTTCTACACGTTGCCTAGGTGATGCCGTGCCTATTGTTCTAGCCGCGAGCCTCTGGCCTTGGTGCTGAAACGACGTGCCTCTTGACGTGAAGCCTGAAAGCGCGCCCCCGACGCCGTCGTGCACGTAAGTCACGACTATATACTACAGCTGTTCACGCCCGAGACCCGAAATCACGCTCACACCCACTCACAGAGTACAAATGTGTGACAGAGAGAGAGAAGAGAAGGAGAGATAGCTTTGGGGTTGGAGTTGGCCTACTTTACAAGCCTGTACTTTGGGAAAAACTGGTCGACATTGGTGCTATTTCACTGAGATATGTGTAAAGACAGAGTCCAATGTTAAACCCTGCAGTAGCAGTATGTTTTTGGCATCACTGTGCAAAAATTCTATAATAATATTTCAGTTTATTGTAACTAAAAGTGCTCTGAGAGATAATTTCTGCACCTCCTCATGGCTCTGTTTTCATGCTTTAAAAAATCTAGCCCTTGACTTTGACCAATCACAGGTCATTTCAGAGAGAGCGTAACTATTGGCTGTGCTCCGGCTGGTGGGCGGTGCTTGGTATTTCCTCAACTGATTTCAACATGGCTACCTGGTCACAAACTTTCTCATTTTACAGCTAAACAGTACACTACACACAAAGGAGGACGGTCTGCAGGACAGACAATAATGCACACAGTGCACTTTCATAGACTAAGCTACTGGAGTTACCCTGCACTATACTCAGTTTTAACAGTCTCTTCTGCACTATATTCACTTTTTTAATAGTCCTGTCTCAGAGCTGTTACCCTGCACTATATTCAGTTTTAACAGTTTTCGTCATCTCTATTTTTTCGTACTTTGTACTTTGCACTACTAACTTTTTTACTGCCTTTTAACTAACATCTTTGCACTATGGAACTGTGATGCTGGAAACTTGAATTTCCCTCTGGATCAATAAAGTTACTATCTATCTATCTATCTATCTACCTATATGATGTTTCTAAGAAATAGGCATTAAAGTAACAGAATATTAATTCATATTTGATCAGCGCTGCCTTGTTTGACCGTTTGATCAGAGTTTGCGAGTGACTGACAGCTGCTTAGAGACGACAAGACCAGCTTGGCTCTGATTGGTTGTTTTCCTCCGGTCTGTGAAATCTTGCAGATGCCATTAGGAGCACTGGAGGACACAGAGTAACGAAAAAAAAATTTCAGATTACCTGTCTCATGCACTACTGTCAGGCTATGGCGACCGTTTTATAAAAAACAACTTTTTTTTTTAATCATATTTGCTCCAGTTCTACCAACTACAGCTTTAATGCTAAGCAGCCAGATGACACCATTTTTTATTATCTTTGATGTGTGTGTGCATTAAGAGTCTTGGAGGGGGAGACATTGAGTGAAAAGAGAGTCGTAGGGTTCATGGTAATTTACTCCAAAAGGTCACCAGCTGCCTGACTTGCCTCGTGCCCTCTGTGAGCCAGCATCCCCCGCCACATTCATCCACCATATATACACTCCTCCCACACAGCACACATGAACACACACACACACACACTTGCATGTATATCTCCACACTGGGGGCTTTCTTACAAGAGCAGCACCGGCAGAGAGGAGGCACGCGGCGCCCTGAGGATGTGAACGGTGTGCAGGCAGTGGGCCTGCACGCCACCGGAGCTGTTAAGCCTCCCTGCTCGATGGAGAAGAAACACGCACGCAAGTGCAAGAGTGATGCTGAGGAAGGAAAACCTCAACTTTATGTTACTCTACTTTTTTTTAAACCAAATCAGACTATTACTACACATTTAAGCTACAGTTTCAGATTGTTCTATCTTGTAGGCTACTACACATTCAGCAGTTAGTGCTTTATGGAACTTTTAAAAATATAATTTATGTCAGTATCACTGGTCTGGGCCTATGCATGAAAATAATTCCATTGTCCAAAATTCAATAAATACCATAGAAATGTCTATAAACACCTTAGAAATCCTGGCAGGGCCTCAGGCTACAAATAAGGACTCTTATACTGAATATACTGTAAACTGACATGTATACATACCAGGTTCATGTTTACATGTAAAATTGACCATGTATTAAAAAAATAATGATTCAATGGGCATTTACATTCATTTCGTATTTTTTCACATGACATTTTGACCCCAGTTCATAAGAATTAAGACTTTAATTATTGGAATCATTATGTCACCACTACTTTAGTATGTTAGCTGGACATACACAAGTGACAAAATCTGACTTAAATGGCTCAAAGTAGGTGCTGTTGAACACTGAACAGCATTTGTCGGGGATAAATAGGTGAATATGTGCATATAATGTACATATCCACCTACGTCATGTATATAAAGCAACCTGTTACATTAGTCATTCAATATTTATTCCAGTGTATTTGCACTTTGCACCATTGCACTACTGTATTATTGTTTACAATTTACGGTAATCTGATTTATAGACATTGTATGTTGTTGTTCCTTGTTGTATTGTTTATTTATATACTATTTATGTATATTCACTTTCTTTCACCTACTGGTATGTACATAATAGCTAAATGCTTAGGTTTACTCTTGCTCAGCTTTGTTGTCCTTGTTTTTAGCAGTATTTCTATTTCTGTGTATGTATAATGAGAGCAACAAAAACTGGAGTCAAATTCCTGGTATGTGTACTCATACCTCGTCAATAAAGCTGATTGTTATAAAAACCTACACATGATGGATATTATATAAGCAGAATCCGGTATTGCGATACTCCATCCAAATGTGATTACTTGTAAAGGGTGATATAAAGGAGTACATTGATTTAAATCACTGATTCCCTTATCAAATTAGTATTTCTCCAACAGAATTGTATCACGAAAAAAGTGTCGATAAGGCGTTGAAACAGCATTAAGACGCTGGTGTTGGAAAATAACATTGACTAGGACTCATGACCTGAGTATCTCCTCCTGGCTCCTATAACGGTCACTTGGTTCTCCAGCATCCAACCACACCACTCGTATAACTGCACACAGTGCTGGAATGTAACTCAGTACATTTACTCAAGTATTGTACTTAAGTACATGTATGAAATACTTGTACTTTACTTTACTCCACTACATTTATTTGACAGCTTTAGTTACTAGTTACTTTGCATATTCAGATTAATAGAAAATAAAAAAATAAATCAACTACGTACATTATGATGTATTATCACAGGTTGTTACCCAACAGTATATAAAGTAGTTAAAATGAGCTCCACCTTTACCAGCTGCAACATTAAAGTGATCACATTAATGCATCACTATTTATAATTCAATAATATAATATAAATTATTCTGCATAATGAGTACTTTTGCTTTTAATATTTTAAGTATATTTTGATGCTAATACTTTTGTACTTTTACGTAAGTAAGACTTTGAACACACTTTTACTTGTAATAAAGTATTTTTACACTGTAGTATTGCCACTTTTACTTAAGTACTTCCACCACTGATTGCACATTCCTTTTATATTTTAGCAAAAGTCTAGTTTAACAAAGTTGCTACGCCCTTTAAACTTTTAAACTGCTTTCACTTTGTTTCACCAGTGGCCCTGCTCACCTCCTACTCTCCTACATCTACACTTAAGGCATCGAGACATATCTGACCTCTCTGAACTTGGCTTAGACAGGTTTTTATTCACAGGGGGCTTGAAATAATCTGCAGGATGAACTTGTTTTGGAAATGCTGCCTTCGTATCGGACATTGAAACACCACATTTCATATAAAATATGCTTCATTAAGGACTTTGTATGTTAATGTCATTCAGGTCAGATTTTCATTGTGTTGTATGTGAATGTTGAAAATCGACTGATCGTTCTCATTTGATTACTGATCAAACTGATTTTATGGTGCCATTTTGTCCAGGTAACAGATAATATATCTCAAGAGACGTCCTGGTGAAATAATTAAATACATTAATTAAAAAATATATTAAAAAACACTAACTAAAAACAAACAACTAGTCACAATGCAGACTTGACACCAAAAAGAGACATTTATTCTGTATGCCACTTATTTCTGAGGAGAACTCGGCTTCTTAACTCATCTACGAGACTCAACAGCGCCATCATTTGGATTAAACTGGCTATTTCACCCTTAATCGTAAACATGACACACCACTTCATTTCTGTGTTGTTTTATTTAAAATGAAGCTTTGAGATAATTTTTTCCACACTGTTTTTTGCTTTTGCATGATAATAAAAAAAAAAAAACATGTCTGTGTATCAACAATAACAATCTTATAAACTCTGGTGGTAACAAAGAAAATTTGCTACAGCTTCTTAAAACAAGAAAATAAATTACATGTTCTTTAGATAATAGATAAATTACTATCCTTTTTTTGTTTTTATATAAAAAGTAATTTTCACTACGAGGGATTAGAGACAAGAATGACACATTCAAAGCCACGATCGCGAAATACACAACCATACACACACAAACATGAACGTACATGTCACACATCCAAACATCACAAGTACAATAAAGATTCTCTTGTCAAATGCAAAATAGTTATATGACAGTTAGATGTGAATAAATGCAGTCTACAACAACACGTCTGATAGATCTACTCAGTTATAAAACATAAGCGCTTATACTATGTTCAAAGAAATTATAGACATTAAAACATATCTGACAAATATACAGACTCCTCACCTTTGAGTGGGCAGGGTGTAATGTGTGTGTATGTCTTCTTGGGAGGTGTGGGAAAAGAAAAAGAGTGAAGTATAAACAGTCGATATAAGAGAAAGAGAGCATAAAGAGTACTTACACACATATACAGAGGTCGCCACCTCAGAATGCAAAAATATTTACTTCAGGTCAAAGCAGAATGACTGCATTTGATCCGTATCATAAGCTAACTTATTAAAAGACAATTGTAAGAAAGCAGCTTTCTCAGTCTACACGAGGTTTCCTAACTATGGCTTCACCGACTCTCATAGGACAGATTCATCATCTCCTCCCAAGAAGGTGATGACGGATGCAAAAAGAGAAGATATTGAGATGAGGTGAGGAAACAGGAAGGACATACAGATGTTTTTTAACACCACGGCACAATCGTCATGGTGCCGTGATCACTAAATTGCAAAATGAAGTCAGTGAGGAGTGAATCGTTTTACATCTCCAGACCAAGTTTGTGGTTAAAGGCGATATTCTATATTTTTCTTATTGTCAAGAACTCCCATGAAAAAACACATGAATTGGCTGAGTTGCCTCACATAGCTTAGTTCTCTTAAACTCTTAAAACCACGTGTTAATCCGCAGCTGAAAATAGTCCCAACAATTGCACTATTTTCTCTAGTTTGAGGGATGTTTGCTAAAAACTACAGTGCCCAGCTGTTTAAGGAGCTACTGAGTATTTAAAACAAATGCAACTATACATTTGTGAGCTGTTTTTAAAGAACAGTGTGTAACATTTCAGGGGGGGTGTCTATTAGCAGAAATGGAATATAATATTCATAACTATGTTTTCATTAGTGTATAATCACCTGAAACTAAGAATGGTTGTGTTTTCGTTATCTTAGAATGAGCCCTTCATATCTACATGGGGGGCGGGTCCTCTTCACGGAGTCTGCCATGTTTCTTCAGTAGCCCAGAACAGACAAACTGTGAAACTGTGGTAACGAAAGCTGCAGAGTGCAAAACCGTGGTACCGCCAGCCGCTGTCTGACTTCCGTTGCTCCTAAAGTAGTGTTATTATGGTAAGGATGGCCTCTGAGCGAGGGGAACGGCGTTACCACGGTTTTGCACTCGGCGGATCACGTTACCGCAGTCTTGGAAAGTGAGGAGTGAGAGGAGAGGTACTCGGTTGCAATCTGCAACCACACCACTAGATGCCAAGTCCTACACACTGTACCTTTACGATGAACATGGGCACTGTAGCTTATTTTGAGTCAATCCCACATTGCACCATCCTGGTGTCATAAATACTAACTAACGTGTTAATCCGCAGCTGAAAATAATCCCTAACAAATGCACTATTTACTCTTTTTTGGCTAACATTTGCTAAAAACTACAGTGCCCAGTTGTTTAAGGAAATGACTGAGCAGTTTAAAACAAATGAAACAATATATTTGTGAGCTGTTTTTAAAGATTTGCATCATCAGGCTAACACATTGTTGGTTTGGTCTTTTCATGTGATTTGTTGACAAGAACAAAAGTATAGGACAACACCTGTCTTATCCCTTGTTAATAAAATGTTTTGTCTGTTATTTAGTAAAAACTGCAGCTATGAGTCTTCACATCTTAGCTGTGGATTTTAACTCCAACAGCTCTCTTTAAAGAGACCTACATGTATATGTAACTGACATGAACACATTGAAGGACTTCATGTCTAACTATCCTTCTTGTTTGGGAAGAATCTCACTTCTTCCCGTTCTGATATATTTGGTCACTAACTGCCACGGTCACCCCACTCCTTTGGTTCATCTGTCCAAATACTGAACTGAACAATAAGAGGACGCTTGAGGAAATATTTTTGGCAAACAGGAAAAAGACATACGATATGTTAATGAAATCCTTCGTCTAGCTTAGTTGGGGGTCTGAAACACAGTAGATCTATTCCAGTAGATCTTCAGCACACGTAGTATTACAGTATACACAGTTCGTCTAGCACACATGGTAATTATTTGTTCAGCACGTTTCTTTTCATAATTAGTGGTATGCATGTCTGATTTTAAGATCCTGTAGATTAAAGAGGATCTTAAAAAAAAGGCTAAGTTTGCTGTTGAAACACAGCGGTGTCCTCAGTGAGCACCTTCCATTATAATCTCTCAGCCTCCAAGAGTTGAAATCACAGCGAATGCATCACTCAGCCCCTTGTGACACATTATGAACCTGTTAAAGCTAACGCACAAAGTAAACAGATGCGATCTCAGTGGAATATGTGGTTCTAAAAGGACAATATGAAACCGTATGCAGAGAACTGGAAAAAGGAACCGGCTGCTTTCACAGTGTTTTACCTGAAGAATCAGGAGAAAATAGCTAAATGTCATCTGATCTGTCTACTCTGGGCTTTCCATTTCTACAGATTTCTCATTTCAGGGGTCCTTTTGACCTAACCCTCGACTTCTAGCACACCTATCAGTGTCTCTTGTTACGCTGAGCACTCTGGGTACACGAGGCACAGCAGGCGGTCTTGTAGTAGGAGTAGACGCACAGCCTGGCCTGAGCCACCGTCGCACAGTTGTGACGTCTGTCCCGGCAGTTTTCATCTGTGAACAGAGAGACGAAGAGAGAGAGGTTGGTGGCGAGAAAGACACACATGAATACGCAGCATTTTTTATTTTCATTTTATTGCAACGTACTATTGGTGCCTTCAAATGAAACTTGTGAGCTTGTGTTTACAACATGGGAAGTCGTGTACACAATATGTTTGGCGTTCAAGTGGTTAAGTCGTGAGATCACCGCTGCTAAGCAACGGCAATATTAACGTTACTGTCTATATATATAATATACGACTAAAAATACAATACATTAACTTATTATGCACTGAAAAATGAACTTCCATGGCCTCCGACCATTTCTGACAACGTCAACAAACACCTCACCAGTCTTGAACTCAGAGCTTTCAGAAACTTTCCACTTACGAGGTCGTGAATACCACAAGAGGGGGGCGTTCATATGGACTCTTCTCGTGAACACGGTAAACACGACCCCATTTGAAGGCACCATATATCTCGGAGTCAGTCAGACAACTACGGCACGCCTTCAGCTGGTGCAAAATGTAGCCACACGTCTGCTAATAAAATCTAAACAATCATGCCCTATTACTCCGAGGTTTCCAGTGAAATTTAGAGTTCACTACAAGAGTTTACTTTTAGCTTGTAAAGCTTTGAAGGGGCTCGCTCCAGCGTTTCTCAGTGACCTTTTACATCCCCTGCTGTCCTCCTGGAACACTGAGGTCATCGGATAAGCTGCTGCTTTCCATCCCTGATATTCATTTGAGGCATGAAGGTGACTGTGCCTCTTCCAAGTTGTGGAATTGCCTCCCTCTACATGTTCGATCAACCCCCACCATCGAATGTTTCAAATCCAGGCTAAAAACCCACCTGTTTTCTCTGGCCTTTGATGTGTGTTAAATATGTCAATATGTGTTTTTTGTCAGTGTGTCCTTTGTCAATTTCTAACTTTTGACTTTTTACTGTGTAAAGCACTTTGGTCAACCATGGATTGTTTTTAAACTGTGCTAAATAAATACACACACACACACACACACACACACACACACACACACACACACACACACACACACACACACACACACACACACACACACCTACCTGGGACTTGTGGACTGCAGGGTATTGTGTTACAGATTTGCTCCTGTTCAGGTTTGGGTCTTAAATCACATTCATGGCTGTGCTTTTTCTCTGGTGTTAGACACCGTACCTCCCTCATTTGTAAGCCTTTTCCACAAGAACGTGAGCACTGAGAACGAAGAGAGTGTAAATAATATGGTTATAAATCAAAATAAATCATTATTTGTAGAGTTGTTCAGACCAATTTTGTCACATCATTTCTCTTTCCAACATTTTATTTTCCCAGATCCCCCTCCCTCCCTATCCCCCCCGTCTCTCACCGCGCTCCACTCTGTTGTGAACCACTGAGGCTCACACTCTCCCATCTCACACTCTTGGACCGCGGCAGGTTTGTCCAGATGAGCGCACTCACTGGCTGGTGCGACAGTCAAATCATTCCCTGTCTTCTTGACACAAATGATGTCTCGTCGCTGAGTTCCATTCCCACAGGGGACATTACACTGGAAAAAGGAGTACAGTAGCTGTATTTATTGAACTGCTTAATATATCACTGCAATATGAACATCCTTTTACTCCAAAACAAACATACAAAACCTTTATATGCAAAAAAAAACTAGAGCAGCAACGATTAATCGATTAGTTGTCAACTATTAACTTAATCGGCAACTATATTGATAATCAATTAATCGGTTTGAGTAATTTTTTTAAGAAAAAAAAAGTCAAAATTCTCTGATTCCAGCTTCTTAAATGTGAATATTTTCTGGTTTCGTTACTTCTGTATATCAGTAAACTGAATATCTTTGAGTTGTGGACAAAACAAGACATGTGAGGACATCATCTTGGGCATCTCGGGAAACACTGATCAACATTTTTCACCATATTCTAACATTTTATAGACCAAACAACTAATCGATTAATCGAGAATATAATCAACAGATTAATTGACAATGAGAATAATTGGAATTTAATAAGAAGCAAGATGACACAAAAGATTACTTAAACTACTAATTAAAGTTACTATAGGTCAATAAAAATGTCTAGAATCGTAGAAACTAAAAGGAACATTTGAATTCCTGCACACTTGGCACTAACTTCACTGGCAATGCAAAGGTTTTTGTCCGCCATCAAACACACAATACAAAACAACGATGTCTTTATACTAGAAACTTAAAAAGGAACAAACCAAAAAGCAAAGAGGTAAACATTGATTCACGTTTTAAACTTACTATACAGTAAAAAACATGGACACATTCTGTCCTTCAAATGTATTTTTCCTCCATTCATCTCTGTATTTCATTCATTCTTCGTCCTACCTGTGTCCAGGGGCTGCTGTACCACATGGTCGTTGGCACACAGGGACCCCCGTTGCAGGCCTTCATCTCTGCCGGTTTATCCCCAACACAGTCCCCTCCTCCTGCTCCCTCTCTGACCCCTCCTCGCGTCAGACACACCACCTCCCTCTTCTGCACCCCGGGGCCACACTGCGCCGAACACTGACGGACAAAGTGGAAGATCATGTTGAGGATTACTGTTAAGCGTTAAGTGCTGTGGATGTTTCTTCTCTTTGCTGCTGTGTATAAGTGTTGTTACTCACAGTGTTGGACCAGCCAGTGAAGTACCAGTTGGTTACACAGGGGCCCATGTTGCACTCCTCGCTTCCTTGCGGGCGAGCCCTGGTGTTGCACTCCTTTTCGTTCACCACGCTGCCTTGATCACTGAGGCAGTTCACGCTCCTCGTCCTCCTCCCAACTCCACAGTCCACCGAGCACTGGGACAAACGGAGAGGAGGAAAACAAGCATGAGTATAAACAGATGAAAGAAACGGCATGAAACTGAGAGATGAAATGCAAATCGTTCCCATTACCTTGATTAGAATCTAAAGTTGATCAAAAACTAGCTGAGAAAAAGGGTTGACGGTTGATTATCAATCAATTAATCCTTTATTTGTTCCCAAAAGGGCTATTGGTTTGCAGCAGTAAAACAGAAACACGAGCACACAAGTTAAAACAATTTAAAAATAAGTAAAATTATGAATGAAAATATAAAATCATGTGTATGTAAAACTATAAAAAGTTGTTGGTTGGTTGGAACTGTGTGAATGTCTTATGATTAATATCTATTATATTGTTTCTATTTACCCAAAAATGTGTGACTGATTAATCTTAGAAAATTATTTATGCAACCCCACCCATGGCACAGTGTCTGCAGCTGTCTCTGACTTGAAAAGTACTTAAATAGTTGCATGGTGACCTAATGAAGGAATTTTTAAATTTATGATAGAGACATAGTGCCATAATTTCAAAGTGCCAAAATGAAAACCCCATGCACACAAGCACTCTTGCTTTCAGCCTGTGTTATGTCTGCACATTCTGAGATACATTACTCTGCCTCTTTTTACAGTGTACGCAGACCCATTATTAGACACATCGCCCATCATATACAGGTGATGATGACCTACCGTGCCCCAGTCGGAGCCGACCTCCCAGTGGGAGCAGAGGCTATGGTGGCACGCCTGCGTGGACTCTGGTGGGGTGAGGTCGACACAGCGCTGCGGGTGGACCATGGTGGAGCGGTTCCCAAAGCTCTGCCTGCACTGGAGCTGCCTCTGCTGCACGCCGGGGCCGCAGGACACACTGCACTCTGACCACGAACTGGCCTCCCAGCTGAGAGAGAGAGAGAGAGACGGATACGGTGACGCTAAATGTTACAGGAAAATAACACACATGGCTTCAGATACACAACCACTTCAATAACATCTAACACTGTGTGTCAGGATTAGATCACCACAAATCATTTATGCTCTGACAATAACGTCAAATATTATCCAAAAATGATGGGTTTTTAGATTTTTGTAAGCATGTTTAGGTACTGTACCTCTCTGGCTTTTAACATGGCACAAACTAAAGGCAGAGTTAACAAGTTAGCTTGTTTATTGCAATTATTCATCCTTCTTACTTGAGAAAATATGTAAAGCTGCAACAATTAATCGATAGTTGTCAACTACTAAATCAATCATCAACTATTATGATAATCGATTAATTGGTTTGAGTATATTTTTAAGAAAAAAAACCCCTCAAAATTATGATTCCGGCTTCTTAAATGTGAATATTTTCTGGTTTCTTTACTCCTCTATGACAGTGAACTGAGTATCTTTGAGTTGTGGACAACATTTTTTCACAATTTTTTGACATTTTATAGACCAAACAACTAATCGATTAATCAAGACAATAATCAACAGATTAATCAACAATTAAAATAATCATTTGTTGCAGCCCTAAAAATGTGTACTGCAAAGAATCTCCATCTTATCAAGTCCTTTCTGTCTGTAATTGAACATTCTAGACAGAAATCTGCCAGCACAGTAACACATAATATCAACCTGTTTACAGTATAAATCAACTTGTTTTCAAGAATCTTCCAGAAATGAGCGTCTGTATCTTGAGACAAGACAAAATAAGACAGGTTTGCTGCACTTGAATAAAGAAAAAAAATGTTTTTAGAAAATACTTGAAAACAAGGTGATTTGCATTGGAAAAAAATAAAAATAGGCCACACAGGCAGATAATTTTTCTTGAAAATTGACATTAAGCACTCAAAGAACAGAAAAAAAATACTTAATAAGGAGATTTTGCAGCGTGGTTTTCATGCAGTGAATTATCAGCGATGGAAAAAAGCAGTGGCTTCTGAAGAAAAATGCATTTTTCCACTTCCTGAAGAGCTGAAAATAAAATAATCAGTGGTGTAGTAGAAGGCATATGCAGGTATACTGGGTATACCTACATCTATTTCTGACGGTTTACAGTATACCCATCTATCAGCCAAAAAGCCATTGGAATATATAGGAGAGTATACCCACTTCCTCCTCGGTAACCTAGTAGTACACCCACCTCATCAATGACCGCTACACTACTGAAAATAATACTGCAATGTGTATCTTTTCAAGGTAACTTTGTGTTTTCTCACAATGGTGGGCAGGGAAATGTGTTGCAAGGCTCCTCCTCAGGAACCGGCTTGGCGGCAGAGTCACACTTCCTGTCTGGGACTTCTTCGTCTGAATGGCGGTTTATACACAGAATGACTCTGTTCTGAGAACCTACAGAGAGAGAAAGATGGATGGATATATGAGAAAAACATCAGTTCAATGTTCTTGTACTTGCACCTACGAACCACAGGGGGGAGACATCACTTTAGCCAACGTAAGTAAGTCATTTTAAGTATAGAGCAATGAGGTAAAAAATCCCACGCATATTATACCAGGCATTTATGAACTCTGACCTTTGCCACAGGAAACAGAGCACTCTGTGAGTCCTCCTCTCCTCCACACAAAAGGGGGCTGAGTGTCTGGTGGCAGGTCAGTGCGAGGGGGGATACGAGCATTCCTGTTGGGTGCAGAGCCCCGAGGACGTGACCTCTCAGGTGTCCATCGGTCCGACGAAGGGGGAGAAAACACAGAGGTGGAGGAGGAGGAAGAGGGGAAAGAAGGGACCGAAATAGGAGGAGGAGCAGGAGGAGGGTCTTCTACTGACACTGTGAGAGGACCTGGGAGAAGAAAAAAACAGATTGACATGAAGACAAATTAAACAGGATGGCAAAGGTGGGAGAGAGAGGTGAAACAGACACAAGGAGGTGGAGAAAAGAGCGATAAAGAGTGAGCGAAGACACGAATGTTGAAATATTGTGTATTGGAGGAAGGCGGTGAGTCAGACGCTAATGATGTCATGATGAGGTCAGGGTCTCATGACAGCGAACATGTGGACCAGATAGCCTCCCATCTAGGTCATACACAAACACACAAACACACTTGCACAATAATCCCTCCCCCTTGGCTCACAACCACACCCAACCTGATCCATAAACATGTCACTCACGCTCGTGGTTCACAGTAGTGTTTCCCTGAGTAATTTGGAAAGAATGAATCTTGAGATTTAGGGTTTTAATTCTACGACTGACAAGATTCAACTATGTGCTGAACATGACTGTCGAAAAACCCAGAGTCTCTGTGCTACTGTAGAAAACAAGCAGAAACCACGGCTGTTAAAAAGTTAGCCAAACAGAAGAAGGAAAATCAGAAAGTTGAAGTGCGATGGACGTACTGCGAAGGGGTGCCCTCCCTTGCTCTCGAGCTCTCGGCCTCTCTCTGGGTGCTTCCCTCTCTCTCTCCATCAGCCTCTCCCTCTCTACCTCCTTCTTCTCCACGGGGACATAAAACTCGTAGTCGATGCCTGGGTTCTCCTTGTGGAAAATGATCTGGAGAGCAAAACAGGTTGAGGGGAACAGACAGAGCAAGAGGTGAAAAGCAGCCAATGACGAGAAACACACTAAGACAGCTTTACGGATCCCCATAGAGATATGTACCGAGAGGTCAGGATGAGCCACATAACAGCCTCTAAGACCCTGGCAAGGAACCAATGTCAAGCTCAAGGATGCCTCAGCAGGGTGTATGCTTGTCACTATGTATCCCCCCTCTTATTATGAATAGGACCATCTTACAAGACTTAACATATCCAAGGTCATCTAAACTTAATCAGCTGGAGTCCCATCATGGCAACAACATTTAGATCTGCTATTTCTTTGCCTGAGATGGCAATGTAATTCAGGCAGTTGCTCAATCTGTCAAAGCTGCACAAAGATGCACATAATCTCTGTAAAACCACAACATATCGGGTTTTTTTTTTGTTTGTTTTTTTATAACTTTATTTTTCAGGATGTGAGCCACCATCGTGACATATAACCAAGGTCGACAGGAAGGAAATAAATAAACAAAAAAAGGATAAAAGGACACAACACAAAACTAAAACAACAACTACAAAAAAACAGTAAAAAGGTTACAACTAAAAAAAAAAACCCAGCTGCTAGCAGTTAAGATGCTGACCATGAACTACAATGTTCCCGGTTCAAGTTCCTTACAAAGAGCATTTAACTTTAACTGACCTCTCTCCTCTGCCATACTGATGCAATAGTAAGATAAAGTAGCTGAGTGCTGGCGGGAGCCGGAGACAAACCATGGGTGTAGCTAAGGGTGTAACCTTTGCTATACGTCCTATAAGCCCAGAGGCCTGTACTACGAAGCAAGGTTTAGGGTTAGTTAAGCCAGATAACAAGAAGATACCCTGGATATGTTGAACTCGCTTCGTAGTACAGGCCCCTGGTCATCACATGCTGAGCCTGACAACCTGAGATATCATAAACCAGTCAGTGTACAACCGATAAACACTTTTAATTTGGACTTTTTTCATAGTTTTTTCTGTAGCCAAACTTAATTTTGTCCCACCAGTGGCAAGGCTCTATCATAGACTGTATATAAGAAGTGGACGCAGTCACCGCGACGTCACCCATTGGGTTTCGACTGCTGTTTTGAAGCCTCGAGTTCGGCATTTTAGTCTTTGCCATCTTGTTTTTTTGGAACCAGAAGTGAGAGGGTGGAGCTCAGTACAACCGAACACTGAGTAACACATTTTTAGGCGACCAAAATGTTTCAACTAACTTTGATGAACTGAAAACACAGACAACACCCAGACCGGACAACTATAGACTAAATAAAGCCTTAAAAATGCAGGCGATACCAGCGGAGATCAATCTGCTATTTTTTATGCCCTCCTTCCCTGTAGTTACTGGATGCAAAGCTGCAGATGAGTTCTGTTCTTTAATAAGATCTTAGCCTGAGGATAGAGCTGTTACTATTAAGCCCTTGATACTCTGATGTGGCTCAGGCTGAGCTTTAGTATAGCTGTCTTTATCCCGCCATAATGCTAAAATAACGCAGCCTATCTGGAAGATCTTGACACAGAGCAGAAGAGCACAGCCTCGGGCTTACAACAATGTCATAGAGATGTGAAATACCCTGTGTATACACATGTGTCTATGTGTATGTGTGAGATTCTTATCAGTAACTTAATTTTGCCATGACCAGGCTCATGTTTGCTTACAGGGTTAAAATAAACACTGTACTTACATATAGCTGTAGCTGTGTGGTGGTGGGCCCTGGAGCTCCGAGGGACTCGCCTTTCTCTTCCTCCCCCTCCGCCTGTGCTCTAGGTCGGTTGTAAGTGAAGGTAGTCCCTCCTGCCTTGTACTCCCCAGGAGGGTCCACAGCCCAACGCCCGTTCACCACTGAAGCCCCCGTGCCACTCCTCATGGCTGGAAAAAACGGGGGTGGAGAGTTAGAAAAGCAGACAGGAGGAATGGAGCAAGATTTGAGTCAAGTTTTCTTTTCTTACTTTGACCTTGTATAGTCTACATAGTGGCGAATTCTTCGGAAACCCCCCATGTAAGCTCAAACAAACTCTCAGACAGACAAACACAGACTTTGGAGTGCTGTCAACAGAAGGACAAACACGTACACACTTCACTGGTTCCTTATGGGCTCTTACAATACAAGCTTTATCTGCTTGGCGTCTGGGAGGCCACAAAATTGACAGTCTTTTAGTCCAAGCCAGCACACACATGTTCATGGGCCAAATCTCCTTCCCAAATCTACAATACCCTCGCCAACGTCTCACTTTTACTGGAGCTGCAACCAGCATTATGTAAGAAATTTTAAACTGTGTGTGTGTGTGTGCATGATTTCGTTTGTGTCTATTAGCTCTTACCCAGGTAATTAGGGCTGGCTCGCCTCTCCGTGATGTTAATGAATGTAGCTCCGGGCGGGATGTCCAGGATCTTGTGGTAACCGAGGGGAGCCGAGACATTTTGGAAGCTGCCCGTCACCTTTCGACAGGAGCTGTCCCGCCCACCACACACTCCACACTTGTCAATCACAGCGCCGGATCCCAGTACCCTGTCGCAACCCTCGGTCTGGCAGGGGAGGAAGGTGAAAAACATGTGAGTGATGGGTCAGACAATGAGGGGAAAAAAGCAGGGTAGGGTAACAAAAGAGATGTGGGAGGAGGGGTGACGACAAAGCAGAGAAAATGTACTCCAATGTGGTTGACATTTCACATCCATCGCCAGTGTTTATGTCACCGTTGTTTGTGTAAATTGGTAACTGTTGCTGGCCAGATTCATGCCAGAAACAGAAGGTTGGAATAAGGGCAAAATCAGAGAGTGCAAATGAGAGAAAGACACAGAACAGAGGCCCAGAGCAGGGTAAAAAAAAAAGATTGGAGAGACTCTGAGTCTGAATGCGACTAGGGGGTTCTGGACATTGTCCACTCCGACTAGACAGGATGGGCTCAGACACCTGAAGCTGAAATCTCCCACACATACACCTCTAAATACACTCACCAGACATCGTCCCTCTACACACACGTCGTTGGAGCTGACGTTGAAGCAGGGGGTCCCGTCTCTGACGCGCTCGGCCTGGCGGACATAGAAACGATAGCCGACAGGTCTGCAGGTCAGCTCGCACTGTTTGTCCGCACCAACTGCAACACACATACAGAGGAAAGGAGGGTTAAAAACATGTATTGTTTTAAGTGTGTGTGACTGTGAGATCATCTGCGTGAGTCTGTGTAGCTTCTTTCTGCCTGCCGTGGATAAGACCCAGCTGGGCAATGAATGTCTTTCCATGTGGCGTCCCCGACTGTCAGACAGCACCGGAGTGATTTGCTATTTCCCCTGCTGCTCACTTGTGTGAGTGCATTCACCGCTGCACCTTCCCAGGAGAAACATACCCAGAGGAGAGGTGTAAACATAAGCCTGAGGAAGGTTTGATTTATGAGAGGAACCCAACGGGCGAACACAGCAGGGATAGATGTACTTGGAAGAAGAGAACAGAAGGGAAGAATAAGAGAAAGAGAAGACAGCTTCAAGGCAAAAGAGGAAACTGAAGCCCTTCAGTACCGAGAGAATAGGCAGACAAATACACGAGTGGAGAATACAGAGGATCTCACGAGGGAATAGGGGAGGGGTACAAGAAAAATATGTGGAGAAAGTGAGAAGAGTGTGTCTGTGTGGTGAAATACAATGAGCAGGTTTAAAGGAATAGTTCAACATCTTGTTTTTAAAAAGCGTAAAATGAGAAGATATCAATCTGAAGTCTGTAATAGTTACACCATTTAATTCCCTTTAAAACCGCAAATTGACAATTGTACACATTTGTTTATGTAATCATTAAACAAACAAGACACACAATGTGTTATTTAGTGAGCTTTAAAGTGTTGGTTGATGTATTTTTAAACTTTGGACAGAGCCAGGCAAGCGGTTTCCCCGTTTCAAGTGTCTATGCTAAGCTAGGCTAACCATGTTCTACCCCCAGCTCAGTACTTAAAGGGGAAGTGTGCCAATTTTACACATCAAATTCTGTTTACAGGTTTTGGGGAGTGCTGCTGCATATGTGAAAAAAAAGTTGTACAAAGCCTTTTTTTTTAGCTCCAGAGGGAGCTGTGTGAAGTGTGAGGAATCGCCTCAAGTGATGTCACTTGAGTCAGCATTGGTTGGGGCTGAAGACTACAAGTTTGATAAAAAATCTGGAGGTGTGGCGTTTGAAAGAAGTGAGCTTACCAGACCTCTGCAGCCCGCTCCTCATCTCCGCTTGAGGCTACATTAGCAGCAACTAGCATAACTATGGATCTATTATAAGAACTGGATACTGGAACCCAAAATGGCGCCTATTCAGTCCAATGAGAATTGCTCATCTGGCGCATACGCCAAAAACGTTGCCTAGCTTTTAGGTTTACTTCTGGGGTATGCGGCCCACTGAATATGCACAGTAGTGTTTCTCCCGCCTGCAAGTTCCCGCTCGGCCCAAAGACTTTACATTTTGATGAAGTCAAATATGTTTAACTTGCTTTTCTCGGCTTGAGGAAAGTTTTACAAATATAAAAACTCCATGGATCAAAAATTCATAATAGAAAGAGTCATAATTGACCTTGTTTGCAGTTCGAGGTGTCCTATCAACAGACAACTCTTCTACAATGATGGCCTATGGGATAAATGCTTTTTGGGCCGCAGGGAGACTTTTCAATGCCACTAGAAGAAATTGGAAGCAAGGCTGAGTGGCGGCGTGGTGTCCAGGCCTTATTATACATCCATGAGCATAACACGCCCGAATAAAGTGTCAAGTTGCATTGTGGGTAATACAGGAGCAGTTTTGACCGGATGGAAGAATGTGTGGGATAAAAAAAGATGATTTTGATACGTTTTGAAAAAAACTGTCCATTGTGAGTCCGACAATGTTATAGAGGAGGATTTCTAAATCGGTGAAACACTCTCTTAACACACGGACATGAAATTATCATTTCGTCTCATTCTTGGACAGAAAGCGTACAGAATAAGCATATTTCCCAAAATGTTGAAATATTCCTTTAAAGAAGAGTGAAAGAGGAAGAGCAACGGGGGATAAAGACAGGAAGGGACATTGAGCGGCTCCACTCTTTGTCATCCTGTTTGAGGTCAGAGATTGGGGGTCTAACAGGGGTTAAAGTCCTCGGGCAAAGCTGCTGTGTGTGTGTGTGTGTGTGTATATGGCTGCGTTTGTGTGTGTGAAATAGAGCTATAAAAATGAGCTAATAGCATGAGTACGGGGTCATAGATTTAGTTGCAGATGGGAGGGAGGGGTTTCTGTCAGCAGGAGTTCAGGGGTTAAAGGACAAATTCTGTGCTTCTGAAATTATGACTTCTCACTGTGGTGTTATATTTCTCTGCCACATTAAAACAGAAATATATACCCACAATTGAATTCTATATAAATATGAACAGCGTGACACCTTGTGGTGAAACTATTGTACAGTTAGTTATATTATTCTGACCTTGAAGCGGTTTGAAAAATAGGGTTTCTCTCCCAAAGCGCTTCTTTTGTGAAATATTTTTGGCATTTCAAAGTCATCAAAGTGTGGTTCTGATATTACACAAATGCCACTTAATCTTCATATAATAACACTGCAGATTGTTCCACCATGGGAAGATCTCCTCTACCATCATCAGTAAGTAACCCAAAGCCCCAACCATCATCAAAGTCAAGATGTTCATAGGAGATAGCCCAGAACAAAGACTAAAGGTCAAATACCAGACCCCTGCTTTCACCTCGCGTGTCCAAGAGAGCGTGTAGTATGTAGTAAACTTAAAGTAACTCCATATGCTTTCACAGAATCTCGGTTACTTGAATTTCTACATTGAAGTGCAACGCTTCGCCAGGTATAATATAAGTAGTACACAAGTCATCATAGGTGAAAATAGCAAACCTCCAGACAGCAGAGAAGGATTAGTAAATCTGAACTGTTAAGATGCCATTTTTATTGTTTTGTTTGCTTCCATTTCATCAAATAGAAGGTGCTAAGGAAGCTTTGAGTATTTCAGTGGAAGGGCAAAGTTAATTTTTATCTTAATGACAAAAAAAGTGGCCAAAAAATACATCTGCATCAGGGGTGAGCCATATTGGGAGTCTCGACAATACAGTTTCTAGATCACGAGATACCATGTACAGGTTTGGGCCTTTGCAAGTTAGACATCCTGATGATCCGTGTACATTAAGGAGTGTATTTTATCTCACTAAGTGGCGGGAAGTGGTCAGGAGGTCATACACGTGAAGCAATTGACTCAGGCTGGATGTTTATCTTTCCACAACTGTGTAGGTACATCAATTGGCTTATAAATATACTCCGAAATTGTAGTACTGGTCCTTCAGAAGAAGTAAACATTGGCTCTGTGATACTTAAGAGTTTAGGCAGCAGAGACAGAATACAGATATGAATTCTGTGAATGAGAGAGAGAGAATATAAAACATTAGAAAAGAAAGTGCTTCATCGGCATACAACAATATGTCATCGGCATATGTGGAAACTATCTAGTGACAATGAAAGAAAGAAGACGAATGAATGGGTGTTATCTTATTGTCTCTGATTTAAACAATATGGAACCAAAACTACTTTCAATTAGTAAGAAAATATCAGAGGGTATTTCAATTATTTTTTGTAAGGTCTTAAAATGACTCCGACCTTCAGCGGCTTCCTGTAATCTGCTTTTCTCTGATGGTATTTTATCAGAAAAGGAATCTGTTCTTTTAAAAGTACTTGATATTACAATGTGGGATAAAAAATCTCATACTTATATTGATTTTACCGACTGATTTTGTTGATTTAACTGATTCTGATTAACATGAATGTCAATTTTATTAGCAGCATATAACTACTGTTCAATAACTAGTATGAAAGCATGAGTTAATGTCCATGACTGCCATCCAAATGAGCCAAATTTCTTAAACTATCACCACTTATTTGCTCCCATTCTTTTGCTACTGTCTGATAATTGCAGCGAGACGGATCTACAGTACATATTTAGAAATAAAGAGAAAGGGAGGCAGTGTTCCCACCCTCTCTCTCTCCATCCTCGTTCTCTCTTTCCGTCTGTCATAGTTATCTTTGAGAGATTAGACTGGAGACAGTGACAGAAAAGAGAGGGGGAGACGTGTTGCCAATCATGTACTCTCTGCCTCTCTCTCTGCATGCTTCCTCCTCATCTCCCTCATTCTCCATCTCCTCTTCTTCCTGCCCTGAAGTCATGTTCGAGTGCTCTCCAACTCCTAATCATCTTTAGTTTTTCTTTCTATTTAAGCGCCTTTATCTTTCATTTGTCTCTAGCTACTTCACTGTTTCGCCTCAATCTCGGGCCCCTCTTTCTCTTCCACTGTTTCTCTCTCCCTCTCTCCCTCTCCGAGCTTAGTGTTCAGACAGTGGAATATATGTTGTCTAAATATACTTCCCCACTATCTCTCCGTCTAAACAAACTCCAACAGGGAGAGAGAAAGAGAGAGGCATTGGGACAGGAAGAGGGGAGGATGGGAGGATGGGTGAGCAGAGAGGGGATGAGGCCCGAAAAAAAGGGAATATTCAAGTAAAACAACACCTGCACGTGTAGCGCTCACAACAGCAGAGAGGTATTGCTATTCAGAGCTGAGCTTGAGAGGGGAAACATTACCAGTAAAATGAATCACTTCTGTGGTTTATAACCGTCGTGGCAGCTTTACAGTTTAAGCTTCCAGTTCCAAACCATAGGCCACAACACTTTGCAGTGCATACATAACAGGGCTGTCACCTTGGAGGCAAAAAATCACACACTAAGTATCAAGGGCTGACGGCACGGTTTAACGTAAATACTTATGGGAAATATATGCAGTGCCGTATGAAGTCCTAAACAGATGAATGCAGCTGGAGAGAAATGACTAATACGCCAGTCGGTGTTGAAACACACACACTCCTCGCAGCCTCCGGTGTGTTGATGGGAAGCTAGATATGAAGGTTTGGGTTGTAGCCAATGGGACCGGAATGAAGTAAACAGTGCGATACAGTTTACTTAGCAGAGTGGAAAAGGATCATCTCCAGCGCAGATAGAGTGTGTCTGACCCAGCTTACGTCATCTGCAAATACCTAACACACACAGTACTGTATCTGCCCCCTCATCACCGCCAATAAATGTGACATCTGCCATTTGGTATCTTCTTTTATCCAAAAAACCCTCGCAGTAATCTGAGTATTCTCTTTCTAATGCCAGAACCATGATTTTACCCATGTACCCCCCTATAAGAGGTTGTCTCTGTTTTTCTTCCCGTCCTCTCTCTCTCTCTCTCTGTCCGGTCCTCTTCTCTTCTCAGCAGATCTCAAGGACTAGCTGGTTTAAAATAAGCCAGAGTGGAGCAGAGGGCAAGAACGCAGAGCAGATAGAGAGAATTTAAGAGCAGCTCAATTCAGGATAAATAGAGTAATCTCACTCTTTCCCCTCACAAACACACAGAGACGGGGGGCGGTGGGTGAAAGGAAAGCCCCTGTGTGTTTATGCAGACAGTCAGACTCCAGCCAATACCCCTCAGGCTGCTCTGACGAGACCAAAAAATATCAGAACATCTTTAAGGTGTACTCCCTCTGTGTTGTCGATGTTGACCTTTTACACAAGTGATGGAAATAACTTGTGAAATCCATCCAAAACGCTTTTGCAACCATTGCAGGGTCACAGGGAGATGGCCAGCTCATACTGGGTGAGAGGCGACCCAAGTAAATCCAGGACACTCACATTCATATAAACAGGCAGTTAAGAATTTCACATTCACCTGCATGTAGGGGTGGGCAATATGGCAATATATACTGTAAGACAAATTTGCCTACCATTAGCGAAATCGTAGCTGTCTCTTTAATATATCTGGGTGTATTATGCTATTTTGAGAAATGTTGCATTTCAATAGCCGTGTGTCCATTCAATTGTCAATCGGATTTTTAAGCCAACTTTTGAAATGACGTAAAAAAGAAATGTGAATTAGGCGCGTTTCCATCAACTGGTTTGGAGCGAATAAACTTGGCTACAGCGTAGTTTCGTAGTAAACAGAGTAAAAGAAGCGTGAACGATACAAGTCGGCTTGGCCATCTAACCCATCTACGTGAGAAAAATGGAGAGGTCTTCAGGAATTTGTTTCAATTAAGCAAGTTTTAATTGTTCTTTCATGTAAGCTAGAGCCGGTTGGCCATGTTTCATATTGTCCAGAGACAAAGACGAATTAATGCAATGATTTTAATGCACAGGAATATCCGGGAAGACGCAGACAACTCTTTTTTGACAAAGGCAAAAACCACCTCAAGCGAGTTTATCAGCTATTTTATTCACTGGAGTACACAAAAACAGACATTCCCTTCAGCTTAATTTAGCTAAAACAAGTTTGATTGATTTAGCAGAAAATGTACTATATCAAAACTATATTGTTACTACAAAATTTCAATACAATACATCATAATTTTATCCATATCGCCCGAAGAATTCAAGTCCAATATTCACTTTCATTTCAGCTGTTTTAGTCACCACTAGGAAATATCTGGCTCTTTAGCT
>CAKAKR010059698.1:0-55592 GCA_916700685.1 Adelosebastes latens
GGTGTAAGAAAGGGCCCTTAGTCTTCTAGTGCGCATGTGTAGAATGTGTCTGCATACATGGTAGTATGTATACCATGTGCAAATCTGCACCTGTCAGCTTCCACATCTGTATTGAAGTGTGATCAAGGCATTAGTCATCATCTATGGAGTAATGCTGTAACTGCTAAACACAAGGAACATAAAGCCAGCTGGTGTATGATGTGTATTAGCCACAGTGATGTGTAAAGATCCGTGCTCAGTGATGGAGACAGTTCAACATTAAACAGATGAAAGCTGTTTGTATGGTATGTAATGTAATGTAATGTGTTTTTCTTACAGTTTGTGAGTGCTGCTGAGTTGAGTTTCCAGGGTCGCCAGTTCACTTTTAGCTAAGAAAGGAGAAGAATACAAGAGGTCAATACAACAGTGAAACACGGGAGAGTACTTGAGTTTGTTGTTACTGCCGCCCACCTGTCTGACCTATAGACTTTAAATCGATTTGATGTCAAACATAAATTTACAAATATTAAACCCTTGTGGGTTAACAATTCATAATGCAAAGATTATTGATTGACCTAACTTTCAATTGGAGGTGTCGACAAAAAGCTTTACAGATGTCTCTTTTATAAAGGCGGTCTATGGGCAGCAGGTTTTCGCTGTTGGCCACTTGGTTGTGCCGCATCCAGCTTATATAATACATGTATGGATTTTGTCCAAACGTATCATCAGATAAGAACATTGATGCTGAACGAAATCCTGGGTTATGTTCAATGGCAGCATCTTTTAATGTTCAGTGCAAATGTTTTTAAAATAAAATGTGGATGTATGGTTACAATCAGGGAGAGATGGTGGTCATGGCAGATAAACTTGTGGTTCAGGTACCCTATGGAGTTTTTGACCACTAGTAGCACTACGGAACAATGTTTTTTACAAGAAGGTTCCCGTTTTGTTTGTATCGTGCATGCACACGACGACACATTCCCGCCGCTAGTTTCAAGCTATTCCACTGATCGACAGTTGGCGGCCACCTGCAGATTTGTTCAATATGAAAGTAATTCTTCGGGATAACTTTGGGCTGTCTTGTGAGTCACCTTTTGCGAGGAATTCCTCCATCATGTCTTTAAAAGGCTGCAGGTTATCCTCGTCTGAAACCTTGCACACCTTTTCCACTTCTGACGTGCACGCTGATTAAAGAACACAGACGGAAATTACAATCAACCAATTAGAGCACAATTAGTGTAAAATAAAAGTGGACACATATAACAGAATGGTTATTACTGTACATAGGTACCAAGGGTGGTTAGATGTGTAAGTTTTGTGCAAACAAAAATGCTTTAAGGACAAAAGTGTTTTTTAAATCCATTTAAACCACTATGTGTAGAGGTTTAAAATCACAAACTCTTGTCCGTCTGTAATTAAACCTTCCAAAAAATATGTTATTGACCAACAGCAGAAGCCACAAACCTGGATACTGTGTGTGTGTGTGTGTGTGTGTGTGTGTGTGTGTGTTACCTCTCAGATCCTTCCTGAGTCGATTCAGGTCTTTCTGAAAGTCTTCAAACTTCATCTGTGAAGACTGGAACAGGTCGTGAGGCTCAGGGAGAGGGTACACACACGTCTCTCTACCAGCATCCTGGTGATGGACACACACACACACATTAACATTATGACTAGGGCTGTCAATCGATTAAACTATTTAATCGTGATTAATCACACTTTTTTTTTTTCTGTTCAAAATGTACCTTAAAAGGGAGATTATTCAAGTATTTAATACTCTTATCAACATGGGAGTGGGCAAATATGCTGCTTTATGCAAATGTATGTATATATATATTATTGGAAATCAATTAACAACACAAAACAATGACAAATATTGTCCAGAAACCCTCACAGGTACTGCATTTAGAAAAAAAAATGTGCTCAAATCATAACATGGCAAACTGCAGCTCAACAGGCAACAACAGCTGTCAGTGTGTCAGTGTGCTGACTTGACTATGACTTGCCCCAAACTGCATGTGATTATCATAAAGTGGGCATGTCTGTAAAGGGGAGACTCATGGGTACCCATAGAACCCATTTTCATTCACATATCTGGAGGTCAGAGGTCAAGGGACCCCTTTGAAAATGGCCATGACAGTTTTTCCTCGCCACAATTTAGTGCACATTTGGAGCGTTATTCAACCTCCTTCGTGACAAGCTAGTATGACATGGTTGGTACCAATGGATTCATTAGGCTTTCTAGTTTCACATGATGCCAGTATCTTCACTCTAACTTTAAAACAGAGCCCGCTACAACCTAAAAATCTCAAGTTGCAATAATGTGTTAAAGAAATTAGTGGCATTAAAACTAATTTGCGTTAACGTGTTATTATCGCGTTAACTTTGACAGCCCTAATTATGTCATAAACAATTAGGGCATTTAGTCATAAATGACTAAATGACTGAGACTGTTCTAGGACCACCACATCATTTTTAATTTAATGGCTACTGATGAATATGAACTTTAAAAGCATTACAGCGGTGTGATGCAACACTAGAGGGATGTGGAAATGTAGTGTGAAATGGTTGCATACAGAACGTCTGTAATATGTGTTTCTAATCTTGGGTTTTCTGTGTTGTACCCGGTAGCTCTGAATATGAGAGGAAGACTGATATGAGAGTATACAATTAGGGACAAAATAAGCAATGGACAGGGATAAGAGTTTAAAAGACAGAAAGAGTTACAGTATGGGAGGACGTATAAGAACTAAAAAGATTACCTCATCGAAGTGTCTGAGGTAGTACGCAACAATGTAAGACAGAAGACTTTTCACGCCGTCCTGCATGTGGAGAAAAGAAAAAGATTGTAAATTTACAGGAGTGGAGAAGTCAGGTATTTCTAGTGTTTATCCGTTTCTTTATCTGGTGATTCATCATGGCTTTTAAAAAAAAAGATGTTAACTGTGGTTTTGTCCCATTTGAGCAAAACCAAGCAGTCCCTGACCACCAAAGCCCCGTTTCCACCACAGGAACTTCCCCTTGGAACTAAGAACCTTTTGAGGAACTCTTTGCGTTTCGACCGCAGGGACCGGGGTCTAAATTAAGTTCTGGGGTCATTTTATGGGGCCTTTTTACCCCCAAAAAAGGCCCTGGTCAGGGGGTAGTACTTTCTGAAAGTACCAGAACCTTCGGGGTGGAGTTTGTAGGGATGACCATCGCTGATTAGCATATCAGCGATGGTCTAATCAGCAGACTAATTTGATTAATTTTCGCAGGTCTTTAGACCCCGGTGAAAACGCAGACAACAGCAAGCAGAAGGAACCATTTAGTTACTTGAAAAGTAGTTCCAGGGACTAAAAGTTTCGGGAACTTTTGGTGGAAATCCAGCTCAAGTGGAAGTGTTTCAGCGCAGTTTGTTTCAGCATCTTTCCCTCTTTACTCACACTGCTCTTGACATCTTTGAGTTTGGGCAGGATGTCGAGGGTGAAGCCGTCAGCTTGGCCTCTGGTTCGATTGCCGCCATTCATGAAGTTCCCAAAAGCCAGAATCAGACCGAGAACCTGCTTCACTGTCTCACTGTCCTGCAACGCCTGCAGAGACACAGACATAGAGGTGTGAATCAGAGACACAGGGGCAGCAGCAAAACATATTTGACTTAACTAAAAAAAAATTCAATATCAGTTTAATTGTACCCTATATTTAGAATCTGTTGTATCCATCTATGCTCTCTTCAATCAGAATCAGAAATACTTTAATGATCCGGGGGGGGGGGGATTTGGGCGTTACAGTTTCTCTTACATAAATATAAAGAAATGTAAGAAGATGGAAATAAAGGAGTAAGTAACATGTAATAATGCTACAATATAAACACAATATATGTAAAGAAATATAAGCAAGTACGATAAGACCGCTGCCTCGATCAGTTCACACCTAAATCACACAACAAAACAAACTAACTAACTAACCAATCGAGGCAGTGGGAGACCAGCAACACCCCTGTGTTCTGCGAGGTAAAATTACTGTTTTTCTCAATGGAGTCTGGTGGCTTTGGCGAGAGCACAGATGACGGCTTCAGGCTTGAGTCGTATTGTAATCAATCCTCTCTTCTCAAGAGTCCTCCTACAGTACCAACCAAGTTTCTTTCTTATGACAGGCGTTTATCCTCCTCGGTTTGGAGAGTCTGACTCACCTTGCATACCCTCTGCAGTGTGTCCAGTTTCCTCATTATGGACGACATGCACTCAGAGAAGCTGGACTGGAAGAGGATGCAGAAGACTCTGCCGGAGAAGTTTGGGATCAGGGAGAGCTGGTGGAGGAATCTGCAACACAAGAGGAAACACCAGCTGCTTTGGATCCAAACTCGTCTTCTGCACATCTCTCTACTCACTCTTTTATTCTCCTCTTGTGTACGTTACAGTCTCTACAGAATGACGCACAGCTTTCACCATTACGTCTGCTCATTAGTGTTGAAGTGTCAGAGGAATAACGCCAACTCACTGCTCGGGTTTGTCCAGAGGTTTAGCGTTCTCCTTGTCTTTTGAGGACTTGATGTGCTTTTCAATCTTGTCCAGTTCCTCCTGTTGTGCCCTCTGAAGGAGAGACACAAGAGACTGACTCCACCTGTGTCCACATTCATACAATTCAACATAACGGTAGAAAGTATACACCAGGGTTTTTTTTTTTAAGTCTGACAATGTGGGACCCCCCTTGGACAAAATTGAGACAACATACTCACAATGGACATCAAGGATAATACAGTATATGTAAGTGCACCAATTTAGAATGTTATCAGCTGATTGAATGGGCGTTATCAGTTGTTATCACTACCAATCTAATGGTTCAGACAGGCCAAACTGCACCTACTACGTTGTGAAAGTGAAAGTGAAACTTAACGTTGTGAATTGAAACAAAACAACTTTAGGTTTAGGCAACTACTTGGTTAGGTTTAGGAAAACGTGGTTTGGGTTCAAATAAGTAGCCTACATTTGTTGCGTAACTCACGTAACTTGGCATTGGTGAAGTACGTAAGTTACATAACAAAAGTACGGTGAAATATGTCAACGTTGACGGATCACTAATAGTGGTCTCCTGGGTGAAAGTTAGGGCTGGGACACCTATCTCCCGATTCAATACTATCACGATACTTGGGTGCCCATTCGATATGTATTGCGATTTTTAAGTATTGCGATTCGATATTACCATTTATTGCGATTTTTGTTAACTCTTAACACTAGACCATGGGAAAAAGTTGAATCATGCACTTCTAGGGACTTTTACTTTGGAAAATATCTAAATGTATACAGTAAGAATTGATTTTCAGCATGCATGTAGTCAGAGATACAAGCCCCCAAAACCCTCTGATTGATTCAGATTCTATGATAGTCAGACAAGCAAGATAAACTGACTGTGGAGAGTGTGTGTTGCTCACATTTTCATACAGGGCCTGCAGGGTCTCCAGGTCAACTACTGTGTTGTCCAAGTTCAGGATGGCTTAAAGACAGAGAGAAGGAGAAATCACAAGTCTATTCGGTAATAGTCAAAGATCAGCCTGTACCTCAGTGTTTAGGGGATGCCATGCTATTGTTCCGACAGACTATTATTTTGAAACTTCAATAGTCCGAAAAATGTCCCATTGGACCAAAAGCCAATTTGTCTGACAACAACAAAACAACCTTTGCTCCGAAAATACACACTCTCTCTGCAACGAACAGAAGCACATGGCTAGTTATTATGCAGAATGAGTTCATCTGACCTTCACGGGTGTGATATTGTTTTCCTTCTATGGCGCTCTGATTAGCTTACCCAGATATTTAGAGGCAGAGTAGGGCGTGTCATAACTTCGCCATAGTAGGAAAAAACATCATGAAGGTCCGATGACTTCATTCTCAACACATTCTCACTCCCAAATCGTCAAACACCGCCGCTTGGTCGGTGCCCCTCTTGCGTTACTTTTGGACAGACCAGGGACAGCGTGTCAATATATGCTCGTTACATGCATAGTGTTCTTTCAAAATAAAGTTCCGTTTTCAAAGGAAGCTAGGTTTAGGCAACACAAACACTTAGTTAGGGTTAGGAAATGGTCCTGGTTGACATTAACTTCACCGACTTACGTGACTAACAACTCACAGGATTGACAATAATGAGTCACGTGACTAACGACTGACGCGACAAAATAAGTCATTGTTACTTTTAGTTCCACACGGGACACGAACACCAGTCCCCTGGCTGAAAGTCTTGTGTTTGTTTGACCAATCCACCGCCCCTACCGCCCATCCTATGTGGACTTTCACGCTATTAATACTATGTCGAATAACGCCGCGGGTGGGTTTACATTGGAGTTAGTTTAAAGCCCGGTTCGTCACAAACTGTTGCTAAAGGGTACCTCCGTGCGTCGGTTTCCAATGCCAAGGGGCGCTGCCCAATCAGCGGTGTTTGATGAGGTGGGAGTGAGAACAGGTTGTCATTCTGCATAATAACTAGCCATGTGCTTCTGTTTGTTGCAGGGAGAATTTGTATTTTCAGAGCAATGGCCGTTTACAGGCTGTCGGACAAATGGCCTTTCGGTCCAATGGGACATTTTTCGGACTATCGGGGTTTTGGAATGATGTGCCTTTGGAACAATGGGCAGTCCCCCATGTTTAGGTCATTTCAGTCATCACATTTATGTTACTATGCATCCAGTGTCAGCTAATAATGACCCCACATGACCCTACGTACAGTAAAAGCACATGTGCACCAGATGTGATTGTTATAACACAACAACTGATTTGGAAAAATGTACCAAATAGCAGAAACAAAATGTATTTGCTTTCGAGACTTTTATTGGAAGAGTTTTTTTGTCCACTTAATATTCCTACAAATTTATGGGTCGGTAGTTTAATTATAGTGAGATGTTCCCTGAGTGGAGCTTTCTCATCCTTTTAGCTGAATCATTCTCTTTTTTGGCTAAAAATAGACTTGGTGAGATGGATCTTTCCCCAGTGTAACCTGTGTGGCATACACCTGTCTACATTATGATATTTCATGAGAAATAAAAACCAAGTATAAACATCAATTAATCTGTTACGAAAGGGATGAACTCACCATGCTGGATATCTTTCATGTCCAGATGCAGTGAGGACATGAGGATTCCTACTGCCTGAGAACGCTTATTGCTTAGGAGCTTCACAACCTAAAAAAACACACACAGATATGAGGTGAGACTCAACAGCTCAGATGAACTGTAGCTTTGCCATCGCAGCACATCCTGTGTGTCACATGCTGTAATGCTGTGCATTTGATGTGGCTGCGTTTTCACTGATATGGTACCGATGGTTATGCTGCGAGAGGAAAGATCAGGGCTCACCAAAATGGTTAGAAATCAGCACAGCAAATCTAGCCAAAAAGTTCTAGTTCATCATATGTTTTCAAATGTATAATCATATACTTTGCACATGAAATACTGCACAGTCAAGTGTCTTTGTATTGTCATGGGCATTCTTTATACAAAATTATACAGTATGTATGTATGTATGCATGTATAATGTAACAACGTAACGTAACAACCGTAAATAAACAACAATCGCCCAACGCAACAGAACAACGTAACGTAACAACGACGTAACGTAACAACCGTAAATAAACAACTACTGCCCTTAGCGGACGTTCTTACATAACGTTACATAACAAGCATAAAGTCAAGGTTTAGTCTTGGTTTCACATGGGACACAAACAATGTAACGAAACAACGTAATGAAACAATGTAACAAAACAGCGTAACGAAACAGCGTAACGAAACAGCGTAACGAAACAGCGTAACGAAACAGCGTAACGAAGCAGCGTAACGAAGCAAAACAACGTAACGAAAACAACGTAACGAAAACAACGTAACGAAAACAACGTAACGAAAACAACGAAACAACGTAACGAAAACGTAACGAAACAACGCAACGTAAACAACGTAACGTAAACAACGTAACGTAAACAACGTAACGTAAACAACGTAACGTAAACAACGCAACTAAACAACAACCGCCCTTAGCGGACGTTCTTACATAATGTTACGTAACAAGCGTAAAGTCAAGTTTTTGTCTTGGTTTCACACGGGAAACAAACAGCGGTCTCCTGGGTGAAAGTCCTGTGTTTGTTGGAACCATCCACCATTCCTCCCACCCGCCCTTAGAGGACTTTCTCAATTGTTATACTCGTTATTTTACCACGTAACTTTTAATTACGGTCGTTCGTTATACTACATCACTTGCTCTGACCGAATGCAAAAACATAGACATTCAACGTATCCGTGGTTTGCAGAAATAAACAATGCCAAAAAAACATTTCCTGGCGACTGGGCTTCATAGAACACATAATAAGCCATATCAAACTTTTAAGTTTTCAAGAATGACATCAAAATAAATACATTAAAAATGTATGATTGGTTGTTGTTGACCTTATACAGTATATGCAGTATGTAAAACAAACTTAAACACACAGACCTGTTTGGCCTTGGACTTGGTGATTGTGTCAGAGAGCGGCTGCTTTTTCTCCTTCACTGCTGTTTTGGAGAACAACTCTACAAACTCCTCAAAGTCCATGTCAGGCTCCTCAATTGTGTCCCACACCAACGAAGAAGAAGAAACCTCCCTGAGAAACACAAAAAAGCACTTATAGATATACATATATGTAACGTTATGTTACAAGTGTACTTATTTTCAGCCAAACCATGATGATTTTCTAACCCTAATGAAGTATTTTTGTTGCCTAAACCTAACCACCACCATTTCACAACATTAACCACGTGTCACAACGTTAACCTTGACCGTTTCATAATGTTAGTCACTTGTGAACCTTCAGCGTCAAGATACTATGCTAAACTAGCATTCAACCATCACTTCAAGAAGTGTTAACTCTTGAGTTTGTTCAGCTGTTTTGAGGACTTACTGTTATTTCAAAATGAAACTATAAGCAACATTTTTTGTGAGGTGTTTTTAAAGATTTATGTCTTCAGTAGGAACTAATGGACTTAGAGCTGAGGGCCACAGGCAGGGCAGGATGTCAGAAAGTATTGAAAGACGAACTAAAACATTGATGCTTTGGGTCTGCACATGGGATTTGTTAATAATATAGTATATAATAAGAATAATCTTATTTAACCTTTTAGGTTATTATGTCTACGGGTGGCTTCAGTAGGACACCAACAAAGATTTTAACGGGGGCTGTCAAGCGATTAAAATATTTAATTCGCATTTTTGTCCATCGTTAATCGGAATTAATCACAAATTAATCACCTTTTTTGCCTGTTCAAAATGTACCTTAAAGCGAGATTTGTCAAGTATTGAATACTCTTATCAACATGGGAGTGGACAAATATGCTGCTTTATGCAAATGCATGTATAATAATATATTATTGGAAATCAATGAACAACACAAAACAATGACAAATATTGTCCAGAAACCCTCACAGGTAATGTATTTAGCATAAAACAATATGATCAAATCATAACATGGCAAACTGCAGCCCAACAGGCAACAACAGCTGTCAGTGTGTCAGTGTGCTGACTTGACTATGACTTGCCCCAAACTGCATGTGATTATCATAAAGTGGGCACGTCTGTAAAGGGGAGGCTCGTGAGTACCCATAGAACCCATTTTCATTCACATATCTTGAGGTCAGAGGTCAAGGGACCGCTTTGAAAAGGGTCATGCCAGTTTTTCCTCGCCAAATTTAGGGTAAATTGTGGAGCGTTATTTAACCTCCTTCACAACAAGCTAGTATGACATGGTTGTTACCAATGGATTTTATAGTTTCATATGATACCAGTACCTTCATTTTTCAAGTTGCGTTAATGCATTAAAGGAATTAGTGACACTAAAACGAATATGCGTTAACGTGTTATTATTGCGTTAACTTTGACAACCCTAATTTTAACACCAAACTGAAATTAAATTGGAACTCGTCTTTGAACTGTGACTTCTTTCTGCATCACATGTTTTCATTCTTTGTAGAATAGATCATGTTTGAGCTAAAGTAAAGCTAAACAAACTGCAGCATGATCTCGAGGCTATCTGGGCTACACCATCTTTACTTTTTGGTGTTGAGCTGGATCCTGGTCCAGTAGAGGGGCTTCATGGGCCTCGGAGGTTCCACCACAGCCTTCCTGGGCGGCTTCTCCTGCGTCAGACCCAGAGCGTACAGCCCAAACGGCAGAGGAGGAGGCAGGGAGCCCAGGGTCCCTGGGAGAGCTGGGGGCACACAGAAGGCTCCTGGTGGAGGAGGTGGTGGAGGAGGCCCACAGCCTGGAGGTGGTGGTGGAGGAGGAGGTGGGGCTCCCATTCCTGGTAACGGAGGAGGAGGTGGAGCAATGCCGCCAGGGAAAGGAGGAGGAGGAGGAGGAGGAGGGGGTGGAGCAAGGCCACCAGGGAGTGGAGGAGGAGGAGGTGGAGCAAAACCACCAGGGAGTGGAGGGGGTGGAGGTGGAGCAAAACCACCAGGGAGTGGAGGGGGTGGTGGAGGTGGAGGTGGAGGAGCTGGCATTGCGCCTCCTGGTAACGGTGGAGGAGGAGGTGGTGGGGGAGGAGGTGCCACTATCTGTCCCGGTAAAGGCTGAGGAGGTGCTGCTCCTCCTGGAAGGGGAGGTGGAGGTGGAGGTGGAGGAGGAGGCTGCAGCTGACACGAACACTGGAAGGCGTCCTGCCTCGGCGGAGGCTGCAGGAAGCCGTTCCCTTCCACCGGCTCACTACAAGGCACTTTGAACTTAAAGCTGTCGTCCATGGGCGAGGTCTGCACCGACTTGGCCTCCAGGCAGCCCGGAGCGGGAGCTGCTTCGGTCTGCAGGTGAGCGTCACACACTACCCTCAGCAGGCCCTCCTCTCCTCCACACTCCTTGTCCGTGGTGGAGGTGGTGCTGGGTTTCATAATACTGTCCCTGTCCAGCAGAGGGGGCTGTCGCTCCAGCTCAGCGATCTTAGTCCTGAGATCTTCTATGGTTTGTTCCAGCTGTTGGATGACGTTGACGTGTTTTTGCTTCAGTTTTGTTGAAGGAAGGACACATTCCTCCTGCAAATGTAGAGAGAGAACAAGAGGTATAACAACAGTCAGAGTTTAGTCAAATCTGTTTACTCCCTCTTTCATCTAAAGTTTATTGTCACTGACACATTCACCTCTCAAAAATGTACCTCATGTGACTACACAAAGCCACTGAGGATGCATACGGAAGCTATAGAAACATATAGGATGATTATTTAGTAGTAGTAGTAGTATACTGCAGTGTGTTTGTGTTTTTTTAATTCAAATCCATCACACTCTTCACAGTCCATAAAGTCCTTTCTTACTCAATGCAACAGAAAATACTGTATAGATATCAGAGAAAAAAAAACTTTAAAATAGTTATTTTAGGATCCTGATATAGTACAACAAATCATGGAAAATCTCACAACACTGTACAGAATGAACTATCATGCTGTGCTCTGGATACATATTTAGCAAGAAACAATTTCAGAGAAAATGAAAGTGACTGACCTCTTGACTCTCCTTCTGTTGTTGCGCCAAAACCAAGACGGCTGCATGGTGTTCTGAACAGACAGACACATCAGCAGGTCAGCACAATACAGAACAACACCAACACTTTTCATTATGATATAAATAAACAACTGGTCTCTGATATTGTTGGCTTAAAAGTGTTTAATCAGTTTCACTTCAACAAGAGTTACAGGGGTAAAAAGTGTATTTATTTAAAAAGTGTATTTATTTATTTATTTATTTGTATTTATTTATTTATTTGTTACCTCAATGCAGAAAATGAGGAAGGGCGCCCACCGGCATTTTAAAAAAAAAATTGTAATTATTATTATTTCTTTTTTTTAGAGGGCGACCAGCGCCCCCCCCGAAGGTGGCGCCCTAGACCATCTATATGGCCCATGCCTTAAGCCGGCCCTGATCAAACTCATATACAGTATACAGTATACACCACGGTTAGGTCTGGCAATAATATCTCCCAGCGATATAGCCAAAAGCTAATAAGTAGTACACTAAGCAGCATCATCATCAATTTTTTTCCTGAACCAAAATCAGTTGTAACTGTAATCAGATCTTGTGGCTAGTTTGAATATCTGCTTGAGCCACGTAGCTGTAGCTGGTCTTAACACCACACTGAAAAGCAGTGTTTTACTGCCCTCTCTGGTGGAAAGGTTCCAGTCTGCCTCAGCAACCTATATAACCACACCCAACAGTGATGTCACAGTGTCCTGGAGGACACCTGTACACCACTGCAGAAAGGTGAGAAGTTAAACCACTCCAGGTCGGTGTGACATGGTTAATAATGCTTCCACTTGATATTGTACCAGAGCAGTATATACTGTACGTGTATTTCGGTTCAGTGTTCTGTCGCTTTAAACTATACGTGGTTGCCTTTAAGCGAATGACGCACCAGTTTAACTTGACTGTGTAAGTCACGGTTATAACACTGTGCAGATTGTTTTAAGAGAGTGTTCATTTTTGTCCATAATGTTGTCATATAAATGTATACTGTATGTACCTAGGGGAGTTGAGACATGGACAAAGAGTGTTTCTATACTTCTAGTAACATCATTACTGCAGATATATGTTCCAGAACAGTCCAGCAACCGCACTGTTTGTCTGTTATCAGAATAAACCAACTCAACTGGGCATCCTGGCCTGCGGATGTCTTTATAACACAACGCAAGATCACAGCTGTAACATCAGCAAAGACAAGACTCTTTAAACAACCTGTTCTTACTCCAAACTCATCAAATACCATCGCTTGATCAGTGCGCGTCTGATACCGCTGAAAAAATTGCGAGGCACCCTTTAACGTCTGTATGAGACACACCAGGCTTTTGACTAACTCCAATGTAAACCCATCTAAGTCATTATTAGATGGTCAAAGCAAATTATGTAGTATAAAGAATGAAGAAGTCTGCATAGGGTGGGTGGAAGGGGAGGTTGGATGGGTCAAACACACACAGGACTTTTACCCAATTTTGAGTAAGCACAAAAAATACCACCACAACATACAGATATTATTACTCACCTTGATTGTCTTCTATAATGCCAAAGCATGAAGATGGAAAAACCCCAATCAGATGAAGACAGGAAAAAAGGAAAGAAGGGAAAAGAAACAAACACAAAGGTCAGAGTCCTTGCATAATAACTGAATGGAGATCAGTGAGTTTTGGATATCTTGGCTTTGACACTAGTATCAATGCTCCTCTCTTCCTGCTAGACAACACCATGAATTTTTCACCTCCTGATGTTTGTATTTCCCCTTTTAGAGGATGAAAGGTTAAGGTTAATCTTTACTATCTTTCGGAGACCGTAGCAGTACCCATGGCGGGACGTCACGCCCCTGAAACCCCTGAGAAAGACTTGCTGTATTATAGCCGTGTGTGATGTATAGACCATGTGTACGCCTAAGTGTTGATCTTACCAGCCTCTGTGGATTTGAGTCGAGTCCTGTTGTCTTCGCCTGGCTTAGTTGGAGGCCAGGGGCCCTTGAGCTGCCCTGCTAGTTTCCCTTCCAGAGGATCCAGGGAGTGAGGCGGCTGGTTAACTGCTGCCCATGTATACAGCTGGTCATGCTGGGGGGGAAAGCAAGTGTAGCACTAAGTATTTTTCCACATATCTGTAACGTTACTTTACTTAAGCAGATTTAGTTTTGGGTACTTTTGCTTTACAGCAAACATCTATACTTTCTACTCCACTACTGTAAGTACAGCAAGTATTTACTGACTTTTACTCAAGTAGAAAGGTTAATGAGGTACTTCAATGTTTACTAAAGTAAATTTGTGTCTGTTTATTTGTACTTTTACTTAAGTAAAGTGTCTGGGTATTCCAATCAACTCTGTAACCATGACAGTAAAATACTGGATTAGGGCCAGAGATGCTAATACATTCGATAGAATCAGAATTCATATTGACTTCCAGATGTTTCCGAAGCGATCATGTGCATGGTAAAAAAAAGTCTTACAGGTATGGAAACAGAATCTGGACATTGTAAAAATGTATTGACAAATACAAATTTGAACTGAGATTGGAAAATGTGTAATAAGTATCTCATCACATCCCACATCCTCTTACAGATCTCAGTTGGACTGCTGGTCTTGCAAGACCATAACCGCTACTGGCCAAGACAAAGATTGATGCCCCTGCGGTGGGTATCATTAGCAGACCACAGTACAAAGCATTGTGCCACAAAAGGGAGGATGAAATTCACAACAAACTGAATGATGATGATGATGAGATGATGATGAGAATTTATATTGAAACTTCCATTACATGAAAAATGCAAATCAACAAATTGAATTATAAGACATTATTAACACTACATTATAATGCAATGTCAATAATTCTAATACATTTTAAACACAATCTCCCTGTCATTGTGAAATGCTTCCATTAAAGGTACTATATGTAACTACAGTATATGTAACAATTGGTGGGCTGGCACCACCTTATCTATCAGAACTATTGCACCTCCATACTCCGGTCAGAGCACTGAGGTCGACCAATCAGATGCTCCTGGATGTCCCCAGAACTAGACTCAAAAACAGAGGCGACCGAGCCTTTGCGGTTGCCGCCCCTGATCTCAGGAAATGTTTAGCTTTTTTTGTGCACATTATGGTTATTGTTTTTGCTCTGTTCTTATTGTTGTTTGATTTGTATTCATTTTTATTATGTATGAAGTGGGACTACGTACTTCGAACTTGGCCGATGCGGTGGAGGTGATGTGGGCGGTGCTGCCTCCCAGCTGCTCTCTGAAGCAGTCGGAGAAAGGCAGCAGAAGTCCCATGGCCAGGATCCTGGAGCAGAGCCTCTCAGCCTCCTCGGGCTCCTCTTGCTGCTGCTGCAGGAACAGTTTCTCCAGAAGAGTTCGACCTGGACAGCCAGTGATGAAAACAAGCCTCATGTGAGATATATGTGACAACCTGGGATCCACAAGTACTTAATGAATAGTAAAGTCTGCTGCATTTTATAGAGCGATTTACTAAAATCCCAGATGAGAGAAAACAGGTTAGACAGAAAATCAGTTATGCACTGTAGTACGTTGTTACTGTCATAGCCTTTGGAATGACAGCACAGTAAGAAGACTGTGGCGAAAGCACAGTTTTTACATAGAATTTGAATGTGTCTGTGAATGTGTATTTAACTAATAGTCAACTGTTAAGACTTATTTAGACTACTAGAGGCTACTTTGTGTTAGTTTCAGTTTTAGTTGGACTTTTAATGGAATTATTCGGAATACAAGGATATATCCAGCCCAGTCGCACAGCAGTTCGGGAAATAGTCCTGAAATTTAATGTATTGATTCGTGTACATAGACATAAATTTCACAGTTGTTTCGTGATGGTCAGCACAAGCTCACCTTTTTAGCTAAACCTAAAGAAGTTGTAGTTTTATTGCCTAAATCTAAAGAAGTTAGTTTTGTTGCCTAAATCTAAAGAACTCACTTTTTTACCTAAACCTAAAGAAGTTGTAGTTTTATTGCCTAAATCTAAAGAAGTTAGTTTTGTTGCCTAAATCTAAAGAAGTTGTAGTTTTGTTGCATACCTACCTCACTTTTTTACCTAAACCTAAAGAAGTTGTAGTTTTATTGCCTAAATCTAAAGAAGTTGTAGTTTTGTTGCCTAAATCTAAATAAGTTGTAGTTTTGTTGCCTAAACCTAAAGAAGTTGTAGTTTTGTTGCCTAAATCTAAAGAAGCCTTTTTGTTTGTGTTCAAAAAGTGACGTTTCATGCGGTTTTACAACGTGTTCGAATATATTGCTTTTAAGTTTCACTTTCACCACGTAGTAGGCCCCTATTGACCCACATCTATGGTGCTTATAGTGACTGATAGCGCCTATTTAATGGCCTGATAACAGTCAAATCAGGATGCTTCCTCTTGCCCCCCTGGAAACAATAACCATCAACTGAGTTAAAACTGAGACCGCTGTGTACTCACCTGTGAAGATGTCCTGAAAGCCGCAGGTAGAAACCTGTCCACAGGAGGATCTTCTGGTAGCACAGAGGGGTTGACTGCCTCCTCCTCTGTAGCCCACCAGATATTCTCCTGAACCTCCTCCGTCCTCCTCTCTGCTCCTCAGCCTCCTCTCCAGCTCCTCCGTCCAGTCGGCCGAGCGACTCAGAGGCCCGGCGAGGCTTCGAGAGCGCTGCCTGCGGGCATGATGACCCTCGGCCAACGTCCTGTCAACATTTACATTACATTATTGGCTTTACTTTGAAAACAGATCACTCATACAATTAAATATCACAGGGCACATTACAATGATAAAATTATAGAAATATATAAAAATGAAGGAACAAACCAGTGTTCTTGCATGTTGCAGAATATTCAGTATGAGTCTTGTACTTTTTCAGGCCATGCTGTGGTGTTTCAGATGTTTGTTTTTGTAACTTTCATGCAGCCAATGGTTTCCATTCATTTACATGTGCATGAAAATCTGCTTTTAAAAACCTAAAAGCTGCTTCAGTTAGGTAACCCATCTAGATATTAATGCAACTGAAAAGGGCACTGATCTGCACTGCATTTTCACAAAATAGTGTTACTTCAACAACAACAAATACAGGCATCATGCTGATTGTGGAGGAATGCATATCACACAGCCCAGTCGCACAGCAGTTCGTGAAATAGTCACGAAATTTAATGTATTGATTCGTGTACATAGACCCGAATTTCACAATTTTTCCGTGATGGTCGGCACGAAATAAGTTTGTATGTAATGTAAACCGGGGAGTATAAAGAGGAGCGTAGGGAGGAGGTCGGGGTGGATGGTCGGGTAAAAAAAAACAGGACTTTCGCCCAGGATACCGGTGTTTGTGTCCTGTGTGAAACCACAAGTCAAAGTTGATTTAATTGTCACGTAACTTCTGTACCTAAATTACAGCACTTCGGGAGTTATTTCAACCCAAACTGTGATCTTTTCCTAAACCTAACTAAGTAGTTTTGTTGCCGAAGCCTAACCAAGTTGATCTATTCCTAAACCTAACTAAGTAGTTTTATTTTTGAAAAGACTGGAGCAGAAATTGAAACATGCGCCACATGTTGCTGGACATTTGTAGGAAAACGCACGAAAAATACGTTTCATACGTTCAATACATTTCATGAATTGCCACGAGACTGTGTTGTATCACAAGGATGTTTTGTCTGTAGGTTGACTATATATAGTTATATATATAGTTGACCATATGGAGATAAATGGAGACAAATGGCCGTCTGGAAGATGAAAAGGCAGGGAGACTGTAAAGCCCTTTCCAGGCATAAAATACCTAACATTGCTGGCTTCAGCTATCTGTTAAAGTTGCTGACTTTTTGTCTTTCAGACAAAGGTGACTTTTACACTAATGTTCTTTACAATTCAGACATGATATGGAAAGAGTTGTGTGCTTGTGATATTTGGGAACCTTATTATATTTATAAACACTTCCACATAGACAGCTCGTCCATGCGAGTACCGTTTATGCGGAAGTGTTTGAAATAGTAAGGTTTTAGTGAAGATGCATGTGTTTGGGAAGTAGTGTGCATACAAATGGATAAACAAGACTTGGATAATAGGGCACGAGTTGTGTGAAAGTTTGCAGCCCATTCTCATTCCCAGGGCGTCAAATACCGGCGCTTTGTCACAGCCATCGTCATTTGATACTGACGCACAAGGCACCCTTTAGCAGCGGTATGAGAAGTACCGGGCTTTTCATTAACTACAATGTAAACTCATCCGCGTCGATATTAAACGCTCCGGGAAAGCGCTGTGATGACAAGCGGTAAGAGCGAAAGAGACACACCGAGCAGGCGGGTGGGGAGGTGGATAGGTCCAACAAACAGAGGGCTTTCATCCAGGAGACCGCTGTTCGTGTCACGTGCGTTAAGTTTCACTTTCACTGTACAAACGTAGTAGTTTTAAGTCCAACCATGTTGTTCTTTTCTAAACCTAACTGGTTTTGTTGCCTGAACCTAAGCAAGTGTTTTTGTTTAATTCATAACATCTAGCACGTGTTTACTGTGACCGAAAAGTGACGCCGAAGGGTCTGACAAAGCGTCAGTATGTGACGAGTTGGAATGAGAACGTGTTAGTGTTCATAAACAAATGTTTTGATATAGTTTTGCTTGCAGTTGTTAAACGCGGCACCCATTTACTTCAATCCATCAAGACTTTTCTCCGTTTTTTGATTCTCCATGGAGGCATGCGAGAAAAAGAAAGTTTTCTTCAAGAATTCAAAGTAACACGGGGTGAGTCATTGATATACAAATTATCATTTTGTGGGTGAAGTATTACTTTAAGAGTGCTACTCTGTATCTTAGGACTTTGGATGGTTGTGTTTTTTTTAATTTAGCTTTCCAAAAGCAAAAGTACAAGAGCAAAAGTGTAAAGAATGGATTAAACATTTGTTTACATATTATATTCTGTGGGGTTACAGGTGAAGAAAGGACTGGAACATAGTGGATGTTCCAAACCATAATCCAAACCATACTTAAAGTGTCGCGAATAATCATTCATTGAGCAGCCGGAGAGAAACAAGAACAGCAGGTCAGGGTTTAACCAGGAAGTTGGTATGTAAACTGTGATGGAAGTTTTACTTTTATAATTTTACCATTTACCATTTTGTCTCCCAAGTTTGACCAACCTGGGGGTTTGTTCACAACCTGTCTCACAACGCTCTAAACTTATGCTAAATTTTGGCGAAAATGGGTTCTATGGGTACCCACGAGTCTCCCCTTTACAGACATGCCCACTTTATGATAATCACATGCAGTTTGGGGCAAGTCAAGCCGTAATGATAATATAATTATTAATATAATAATATAATTAACGTGTTGAAACGCCACAGGTACCTGTGGAGGTGATGGTGGGCTCTGCGCGGGGATAGGGGGCTGTGGGAGGGGGACAGGGATGGGGAGAGTCCTGGGGAGCTGAGCTGTCTCGTGGTGGTCTTGATGTAGGAGGGGAAGATGGGAGGGTAGGGTTTCACCACAGGGCTAGAGGAGGCGGAGGAGTGGGAGGACCTGAGGAGTCGTTTGGCCAATGTGGGGCTCTCCTGGGGAGGCAGCGGGGTGAAGCACACGCTGCTCCTCCTGCACCGCTGGTAGGACGGGGAGCCACTGCTGCTGGCAGCAGCAGAGTGGTTGGATTCGGATCCAGCACTCAGGCAATCCTCGAGGGACTCTGCACTGGTACCCGAGGCCAACTGACCCTCACCTTCTTCGAACACGGTCCCTGAGCTCAGCCCTTCGGTGGGTTCGGGACTTTTGTCGTGGCTGTCTGCGGTGTGTGGAGGACTGTGATCTACATCCACCCTGGGCTCCCTCTCCTCCTCCTCTCCTGCTTCCTCTTCCTCTTCATCCCCTGGGGTTTTCCCAGCACTGTCAAATGTGAGATCAGGGAAGCTGTTACCACCGGTTGTCATGGTGACCGGGCTGACTGCTTCCCCCCCGGCAGTAGCCATGGTGATAGCTGTGTGAGGGGGCTGCTGCACCCAAGCATGCTGGTCTTTTGTGCCCGTGGCAGCACAAAGAGAGGCTTCTCTCTCCCTCTGCCCATTCCCATTTAGCTCCGGATGCTCCACCCCCTCCTTCCCCTTCTCCTCCCTCCTCTCGTGCACCTCTGTGTGGACGGGGAGGTGTGGTGTCGGTGGCTTGACAGAGCCAGACAGAGGTCCCGTCTCCAGGAATGACAGGGCATCAGACCCCAGCTCTAATTCCGGTGTCAGGTCAAGCACCTCAGGAGGAGTTAATTTAACTCCCCCATTACTCTGCTTCCGCCTCCCCTCTCCTCCTCCTCCCCAGCTCAGATCCCTTCCGCCGCCTCCCTGTGCTTCCACAATCGAGTTAACCCCCCCATGCTGCTGTTGGTGCTGGAGCCTTATAGCCAGCTGGATGTCCGCTAGCAAATCCTCGTGGTCAGCCGCCGCCGAGTGGAAGCTGTAGATATCCGTGTCCGACCCCGAGCTCCCTCCCTTCTGCCCCCCATCCTCCGTGGGAGACGTGGCTGCCGTCGAGGCTTTCCGCTGCATCTCCTGCTGCTTCTTCTCTCGTCCATCTTCATCCTTTTTTATCGCTGGCTCTGGTTTCTTCTTCTTCTCGACCTCAGTGTCCGACTGTCCGAGCTCATCCGCGGACATCTCAGGTGTTTTCGTGCTGTCCAGTTCGTCATGATGAGATGCTAAAACGTCCTCCTTTGAGCCCGTCACCGACGAACACGCGTCTCCTTTCCCTTTCAGGTTGCCCTTTCTCTTCCGGATGGAGAAAACAGAGGACTTGGACTCGGATTTGTTTTTCTTCTTTCCTGGTCCTGTGCCATGCATCCCTCCTCCTCCTCCTCCTTCACCGCTGCCTGCTCCTTTACCTCCATGCTTACCATGGAGTTTCTTTCCTCCCTTTTTTGTGCCGTCCCCTCCACCCTCTCTCCATCCTTCGTCCAGTGAAGGGTAGCTTCCATTACCCGATGCTGCAGCCGCTTTCTTTTGCTTAGCCTCCTGGTTGCCCATGTTGCTACAGAGCGTCCGACGACTTCCTGCCTCTCCTCTCAGGTCATGCCGGGGGAGAGCTCCTCCACCCTGGGGGAGCTTTTAGATGCCTGTACCTGAAGAACGTAGAACCGTCTAGGCCTAATCTGTGGATGCACGTCTGGTGGTGGTGGTGGTGGTGGTGGTGGAGGAGGAGGAGCGGCTGCTGGTGCTGATGGTGGTTTTTTTTTCAAAGCTCCGTTGTGCAACGATCTTCCTCGTTGTTTTCTGGTGACGAAGCCTGGCGTGGCAGTGATGTTGACGCTGATGCAGGAGAGACACACAGCTCCCCTCTTCCTCCTCCCCTTTCTCTCTCTGTCTTACCCTCCCCCTCCTCCTCCTCCTCCTCCCTCTCCTCTCCATCTGCTGAAAGGAGTGACGCAGGCACTGCGTGTTCAGTGGAGCTCAGACTGGGAGAGATGCAGAGCAACTGGGATGGGGACACACAGTTAGGCCTGCTGGAAAAAACAAAAACAATAATAAAGACCTGAGAGGAATAAAGATGCTGCTGGCAACTGTGACACTGTGCTGGTGCTGTTGGGGATGGGGTGGGTGGGTGGGGGTGTAAATGTACACCCTCCTCTTGGCTGAGCATTCTCATATGGTCTGTTACTGCAGCTAATCACACGGTTGCTCACTACATTTCCCATGATTCCCTGACTCCTGCCTACATCATCCATCGTGCTAAGTGTGGGCTAAACTCCAGCTCACCGTCACTGCAGGTTATTGGTTCTCGTGTCAAAAAAATGCCTTTCATTTTCAGTTTAACAATTAACACACATAAATAATAATGCTTAATCTCAGCAAAAGCAGAAGTGCCTTAAACCTGCATTCTTCCTAACAGCCAGCAGGGGGCGACTCCTCTGGTTGCAAAAAGAAGTCTGATTGTATAGAAGTCTATGATAAAATGAGCCTACTTCTCACTTTGATTTATTACCTCAGTTAACATTGTAAACATGAGTTTATGGTCTCAATCATTAGTTTCAAGTCTTCTTCAATACAGCATGATGTTTATTTTGTAAATTATGGTCCCATTTAGAGTAAAATAGACCATAAAGCAGGCTATGTTTTTGGGTGTGGACACCTTGTGATTGACTACCACAGCGTTGTCCAGCGTTCGATTGTACTACTGTAAAATACACTGAGGGGTCACCGGAGTTTTCCGGTAAGTAGGCTACATTAAAAACAAGCCTGGTTTTCACCAGCCCAAATTAGCATCCCAATTAATATCCCAATTAAGGAAATACAGATGCATCTTGCTAACCAAGCTAGCGCTAGCGTTAGCTGCTAACGGTACCTGGCCTAGGTTCAAGTCTTCTTTGATACAGCATGATGTTCATTTAGTAAATGATGGTCCCATTTAGAGTCAAATAGACCATAAAGTAGGCTATGCTTTCAGGCGTGGACAAGACTATCTACTTTTAATATCAATTTAGTTGAAAATAAAAAAAACAATCTCACCACAAGGTCCCCTCAGTAGCTGTTCTGGGGCTTTCGATCGCATCACATGATCTTCCTCACCAGATGGAATTGTCACAGAAATGCAGACGTTCAAATTTCCATTTGGTTTCTTAGCACTTTATAGATTTCTTATCCATGTCGCCTCTGTCTAATGTTATGGTACATCAGTTTAAACTGATGTATTATATTCCAAGGTTCCTTCACTTTTTTCTTTTCTAGTGCTTGTTAGCAGTTACCTCTGGAGTTGATTACCTCTGGTTCATGCACCCTGACCCCATGATGACACACGTTGAGTGACAGCCTCCTCATTTGCATAATTAGGCAGAAATGTAAAAAGAAATGTATAAAGAAAAGAATACAGAAATAAATAAGTTTGGGGAAATTAATAAGGGGTGAAATGTAGAGGGAAAATCGTGCAGAAATAAATAAATGCATAAATACATAAATGAATACACACATTTATAAATACATTAGGGCTGTCAAAGTTAACGCAATAATAACGCTAGCTCGTTGCGAAGGAGGCTAAATAACTCTCCAAACTTACGCTAAATTTTGGCGAGAAAAACTGGCATGCCCACTTTATGATAATCACATGTAGTTTGGGGCAAGTCAAAGTCAAGTCAGCACACTGACACACTGACAGCTGTTGTTGCTAAATGCAATACCTGTGAGGGTTTCTGGACAGTTTTTTTGTCATTGTTTTGTGTTGTTAATTGATTTCCAATAATACAGTATACTGTATATATATGTTTGCATAAAGCAGCATATTTGCCCACTCCCATGTTGATAAGAGTATTAAATACTTGACAAATCTCCCTTTAAAGGTACATTTTGAACAGATAAAAAATGTGTGATTATTTTGTGATTAATCGCAATTAACTATGGACAATCATGCAATTAATAGCGATTAAATATTTTAATCGATTGATAGCCCTAAAATAAATAAATCAATTAAAAATAAATACATAAATAAATAAAAGGGAAAATTTAACAGAACAGTAGATAAATAAGGGAATTAATACAAAGATAAATAAACAAAGAAGCTAATTAAAACAGAAATATCAATTTACTGTATGTCACATTTTATCAATTCATTAATGGCTACATTAATTGTTTATATTATTTTTGCTACATTTAACGACATATTTATTTATTTATTCATTCATTTATTTTTGATTTTGGCAGGTTCTGTCCTCCATAGGCCTATGTCAATATGGACCATGTCACAGCACGCCATTGCAAGGCAAATCATAATTCAGCATGCTGAATCTAGCACGAAAAATTAAAGTGTAAAGACAGATCCGGAGGACAATCGACTTTAAACCCCTAAACTCAAACTTGAAAAACAGATTTCGTTACAATTGTGCATTTTTAACCTGGACTCATTTGGAGCTACCTTAGCTAAGGACAACACCTAATCCACCCAGTCATGTCATTGCTGGTAGATCATTAAACTGATTAAAAAATTGAATCATCATTGATAATGCTATAGTTTGATCGACATCATTGATTGCCGAACAAGATCAATATGTTTGAAAATTATAGTGTTGTATATCACTGTGTAGAATTTACTGCTCTTTGCCTTTGAATCATGAAAATTAACTGCATTGTGGTGAAATATTTTTTCTAGAAATCAAGTTATGCACTACTGTGTAGAAAAAGTAAATAATATGTTGTTATTAAAAGAATATTTAGATCATCTGAAATACAAATTGCTCTAATGATGGGAAAACTTAACAGTCTTCTGGACTTATGGTAGTACTCTATGGTATATATGGCAAAGTACAATATAACAATAATAACAATTTGTCAGTTTAATCTTGAATCCACTTGATGGCACTGTTGCACCATTAACACAGTGACACACTGATCCAGAGTTGCAGTAGAGTAACACAACATGTCAGAATCTACCAATGACAGCAATCATGGGTAACTATGTCAAAGGTTACACATTTCATTTTATTGCTCTTCCAACTCATATTTTCACGTGAACAACAAAGCAAAATGATAAATGTGTACAGAGTTGAGTTGCAAACACTAAATCAAAGGTGCCCTGTGGGGTTTTCTTGGAAACAAACAAGTTCAGTGTTCCTTACCTAAACGCACTGTGTCCATCATTGAGCTCTAACACACATCCCCAGTGCATTTCCTTTCTCATAAAACATTTGTAATGCCATTTTATTTTAGTATTTTAAATCCAGCATGGTTTACATCCATGTTTACTAGCTTGCCATCTTCTTCTTCCCTGACTTTATTGGCACATTGCAGCATATCTAGGCACCTTGCCTCCACCTGTTGGTCGGGGGAATAGTGAATAACACCACTGGTAGAACAACTGTGTCAATGTGCGTGTGCACGAGATAAACAAAACAGAGACCCACGCACAGAACAACAGTTCCTAGTGCTGCCCCTTATAAAAAATTGGTGTACTTCAAGTTTATTTTACAAAGTAAACTTAAGTATAGTTCAAGTATATTCCCAAGTATACTTTATGTAATAAGTATACTAATATCAATGTACTAGTAGTATACTTGTAAGTGTACTTAGTATACCTTTAAGTGTACTACTTCAATACTTCTTGGGACTAAATTGGCCCACTTTTTAGTTTATAAAAGTATACTTTTAAGTATACTTTCAATGTAAGAGTAGTAAACTTTGGTTTACATCCAAGTTGTATTTTGTACTGCAACTATAATATGACCTATACTACAACTGAACTTATAGATATACTGTTGTAGCCCACTTTTTAGTTTAAGAAAGTACACTTTAAAGTACACTCTCAGTAAACTACTAGTTTGATAGTTTTTACTGCAAATATACCTTTGAGTTAACTTATAGTACTTAGCCAAATTTGCATTGACTTTTCTGTATACTTTTCAGTATAAGCCAAGTATACTTGGACTCTTCTGTATACTTGCCAAGTACACTTAGACTTTTCTGTTTACTTGTTAGTATAAACCAAGTATACTTGGACTCTTCTGTATACTTGCCAATTACACTTAGACCTTTCTGTATACTTGTTGGTACAAACCAAGTATACTTGGACTCTTCTGTATACTTGCCAATTACACTTAGACTTTTCTGTATACTTGTCGGTATAAGCCAAGTATGCTTAAGTATCATTTTGTTAAGTATATCTCTGATAAGTACATAAAAAGTAAACTGAAAGCATACTCTCTTATATAAAGTTTAAAAGAAGTATACTAATAGCACACTTGAATACATTTTCTAAGGGGCTAGAGGTCAAAACTCCACAGGGAACCTTTAACACAGGAATAAACACACAAGTGCAAAGTATTTACTCTTTGTTTTTAAAACCATGTATATATTATCTCACAACAGTATGTAACTCAGAGAGGATGGTGTGTTCTGTAGTGTTTGATGGCATCTGGCAAAACAAGTCTAGTTAGTGAGTGTGTAAGAGAGTGTGTGGGGCTTTTCACTCAAAACAACTGAAAACTGTGGATGGATCTGTGAATATAAAAAAAACTTCAACTGCCGGTAACTACTGTAGGCTTCTACTCAGGGATGTGTTTGTTTTTTTTCTTTCTTTTTTTTAAAACAGTTTTTACTTATTTAGTCCAATCTCTCAACGTGAACACAGCTTGCACAGAATAAATCTTGTTAATAATTACTTAATACCATGTCCCTTTTGTAGACTACATTATAAGTTGTTTTTATGTAATACATTCACACAGGAAAATATCAAAATGTATTCATAAACAAGGCCCTCATGCAGACTTAATCACAGCATTATCGCAGCATTCCTGAATGTGCTGTGTATGAACAACACAAAAGAGAATGAAAATGAAGAAACTAATAATAGCTGGACAATTTTTGACTCTCTATTTCGGAAGTTTTCAAATTTGAAAGTACCAGTGCTCCAAGCATTTCAAATGGACTAACATACATCTGTCTGCACACATCATTGCATGTACGTTATGTATTGTATTTTAACCAACGGAGAAGGGCACTGTCAACTTTAGTTGTAAGCTCTCTACAGTGTAGTATAAGTTGAAGTTAGGTGATCAAAATTTGGCGATTTTCTCCCCTTCAATTGGCAACTCAAATGTTGGCAAACTCCCAAACTTTTCGAGAGATCTGGTCACCCTAACTACAATACTGAATAATAATCAATCAATACTGATCGCCTGACTCAATCAAGGTATCAACAGGAATCTACTATGTCCTCAATGGTGGTTTCTATACTTGAAAAATTCTATTCTATTACTAATTTTGTATATTCTATTTCAGTAAGTGTCCAAACTACAGCCCCTGAACATGGCACCGCAAGACAGATTTTAAAATATTTCTAAACTAAATTATGGTGGTTGTGATACTGAATAAGTGTGTATTTACTAAGTATTTGTTGCCACTTTAATTGGTAGACCTATAGCTAAATCTAATGCAGTCTAAAACCAAAACTAATGCACTCCATTTATACCAGGATTGGGTAAATATTAGTTAATACCTCTCAAAATAAAACAAGACTATTCAACAGAAGCACAAACTACAGCTTCCAAAATGACCATAGAGATGAATGAACACATCTCTAAAACAGTTTCAAAAACTTAGCTATGTGTATCAAATAAACTGGCCCTTATGCATAACTTTAAGCCTTAATATGATTTAAATGGGTAGGGTTATATAAAAATTCATCCCCCCCATACAGTTGTCATGAACAGGGAAATTAGCCATAGAGACCAAATCCATTTTGGGCCAAGCTGTAAACAACTATTTCTGCTGTAAAGTTGGGCATTTTAACATGGGGGTCTATTGGGATTGACTCTCTTTTGGAGCCAGCCTCAAGTGGCCATTTTGGCACTTCCGCATTGGCTTCATTTCTCAGCACCGGAGGTTGCCGCTTGGTAAATACCCTACTTCAAATCTTTAAAATGAAAAAGCTACAATGAAAACGAAAACTGGCATATGTAGGCTGTGCTATAAATTATCCTGGTGACAATCAGCAGGAATCTGCTGAGTCAATCTGATTTGAATATTTGATTTTGATAGCCTGAAAAGTTCAATGGGCCCACCAAAAGAACTGTAATTCATCCTCTGAGGACCATTAATATCCACAGCAAACATCATGAAAATCCAGCATTAGATTCTGAGCGATGGCGTCATTGGCCAAAATGCTGGTCCATGTGAAAAGATTAGCTGAAGGGGGTCACCAATTTGTCAGCGATTATGCTCTGGGACCATTAATAGTTGTTCCAAATATGGACCAACTAACGGACCAGCATTTGACCCAACTGCTAGCTTGTTTTGGTTAGCAAAAATTCTCTTCAGCATCTTTTCCCTGAAATATAAGGCTTTTATGCTGCATTCCAAATCTGATTATAGATCAGGAAATCCATCTTTAAACACAGATCTATCAATAATTTGCCACTGTGTTCTACATTGGCTCTTTTTTCCTGAAAGCCACAGCCTTCCTCTGATGCTGATGAAAATGAGGCTTGTTCTTCTTTTGATCCCACTGGCACATCAAAATATCCCTGAAAGTTGTCCGGAAGGTCTTGTTACACAGGGCATAGCACATGGGGTTGATTGTGCTGTTCACATAACACAACCAGTATCCCAGCGCCCAGAGAGTTCCCGGAATGCAGTCCTGACAGAAAGTGTTGACCAACACCATGATGTTGTACGGCAACCACGTCGTGATGAAGACGAAGAGGATGGCACTGAGTGTCCGTGCCGCTTTCTTCTCATTTGCCTTTTTTTCATTCTTGCGCTTGTTGATCTCTGTCTTGGCCTTAGATGCGAAGCGTTTTGCCATCGCCGCATCTTTCATGGTGATGGCTGCGGGTGATTGGTCAGCGGACGATGGGGTGGCGGGGTTTGATTGTGACCCTTTTCGACTTTGGTTGGATGATTGCTTGTCTTTGTTGTTTTTCACCTTCCTAGACTTCTTACCATCTAGATAGATAGATAGATAGATAGATAGATAGATAGATAGATAGATAGATAGATAGATAGATAGAAAGATAGATAGATTATGTATAATTGTATTATTTTGATATATATATCATGCAAACAAGACCACTTAGTAGGGTTATGTCCAACCTGTCGGAGGCCTTGATGGGTCTGCACCGTCAGCGTCGTCCTCTGAACCTGACTGGTCCCCAGAGGCACCACCTTCATTGTTGTTAAAGCTGTCACAGCTGCTCTGCTCGGCATCGCCCAACGTAGTTGTCGTGGTGTTGATGGACCTCTTGGATGCACGGCGACCCGGCAGCAGTGATGAAAACCGGAAGCAGAACGCGCCGCACCTCCCTCTGCTTCCCGTTCCTCCTGGTATGCTGGCATTGTCCTTGTTCTTCTCTGAAGCCAGCTGATTTAGTTCAGAGCTGCTGCAGCTTTGAGAGCTTATTTGGCGTAGCATGGCTGACGAATTCTTCTGGCTGTTAGTCGCACCTTCTCCACCGGCTTTTCCGCTGCCGCTCCCTTGATTCTGAGCCTGGCTTTGGCTGTGGCCTGACCCAGATCCCTTGAGACCTTGTATATCTTTAGCACGCTTCTCTGTCTCCTGATAGATCTTCCAAAACAGGAATGCCATAATACTTACAGGCAGGTAGAACGCGGCGACGGCAGTGGAGAATGTAATGATGGGCTCGGACAGGAACTGGATGTAGCACTCATTGGGCTGGACTGTCCGCTCACCCACAATGTACTGCCAGAACAGAATAGCTGGGGCCCAGAGAATGAAAGAGATGGACCAGGCTAATCCAATCATGGTCATGGCACGCTTGGTTGTACGTTTGGCCCGGTATGTCAAAGGTCTGGTAACAGAGAAATACCTAAGAGAACAAAGACAGAAAGTAGGCAACTGTATACATACAGAGTAACTGTCAACTCGTCTAATACCGACGCTTGGTCAGTGCCTCTCGTCGTCTGATACCAACACGCCTAGGCACCCTTGAGCGTCTGTATGAGATGCACCGGGCTTTCAACTAACTCCAATGTAAACCCATCTGTGTTATTATTAGATGGTCAGAGCAACTGACGTAGTATAAAGAGCAAGAAAGTCCACTTAGGGAGGAGGTCAGGGTGGATGGTTGGGTCAAACAAACAAGGACTTTCACCCAAGAGACCGCTGTTTATGTCCCATGTCACACCAAGTCAGCGTTGACTTACTTTTGTTTCGTAACTTAGTACTTAAACCCGAAGTCGGTAACTTTGAGCAAATATGAGGAAAAAAGTTATTTTTATAAAACTGTCACTATATCCTGATAGTAGTGTATGAGATCTGAAAAAAAATCATGTTCCTCTGTGTTCTCCTGTTCTCCTAATGGCATTAGCAAGATTTCACAGCCAACCAATCAGAGATGAATGAGAAAGTTTGCTCCAGGCGGTGCTTGGTTTTGGCTCGACTGTTTTCAACATGGCGACCGGGTCAGAAACTTTCTTGTTTTACAGCTAAAGTGTACACTACAAGATGTTTCTGAAAACATTTGAGGCGAGAAATAGACATTACAGTAACAGAATATTGATTCATATTTGATCAGCGCTGCCTAGTTTGACCGTTTGACCAGTGATTGACAGCTGCTGTAGAGACTCCTCGGCTCTGATTGGTTGTTTTGGTTCGGGCGCGGTGAAAACCTGCAAATACCATTAGGAGCACTAGGAAGAGGAAGAGGAACATGATTTTTTTTTACAGATTACCTGTCTCGTGTACAGCTGTTAGAATATTTATAAAAATTGCTTTTTATCATATTTGCTCAAAGTTTCAGACTGCAGCTTTAACTAACGCCACGAACGTAACAAGCTTGTTTACTTATTTTACGTAACAAACATACTAACTTTAACCCAAACCACAATGTTTTCCTGAACCTAACCGAGTAGTTTTGTTGCCTAAACTAAACCAAGTAAACCTAAAAATTAAGTAAACATACATTGGAAGTTTATTTTGGAAAGACACTATGCATGTAACGAGAGGAAACTGACACACCGTCCCTGACGCTAGAAGGGTACCTAGAGTGTCATAGTTTGAAGTGTTGGGCCGCTGACGAAGCGTCGGTATTTGACAACTTGGGAGTTACTGTCTACCACACTGTCTCTCCTGATAGTACCAGTAAGAGTCACCAGAGTCAAACAAATTTAAATTCTACACAAGAGACTTTAAATATGTCCTGTTTCCCATGGCTCTCGATATCAAACCATCATGACACCACATGTAAATATATGCTTTTTACGATTTGGATACTCTGATCCATTCAGAACACTGGCTATGAGCTTCATTTCAGTTAAGTTTATCAACAAAAAATGCAATAAATCATGTTCTGTTACCTGTCAAAGCTGATAACAAGCAGGTTCATGACTGAGGCGTTACTGGCCACATAGTCGATTGCAAGCCACAAGTCACAGACCACTGGCCCAAGAGCCCACTGGTCCATGATGATGTAGGTGGTATACAGGTTCATTGACAGTGTGCCAATGGTCAGGTCAGCAAATGCTAGGCTAAGCAGGTAGTAGTTGTTCACTGTCTTCAGTGCCTTGTTGATCTTGAATGACACCATCACTAGGATGTTGCCAACAATGGTGACAAGAGAAAGTGATCCAGTGAGGAAGACAATGATGATCACCTGAAGATGAAGAGGTAAGAAGAGAAAGAACCAAAGAGGGAGGTTTAAGTCCATTACACAGTGTAAGATACTTTCTGATTTTGTGACTCAAAATCCCAAAACATAATTGCTTGTCAGAAGTAGCTATCAGAACCTTAACCAAATCAACCTGAAAGTATCTGGATTGCTGGAAACCACCAGGATCAGGCTGTTCTCATACACCGTTTGTAGCTATACATATGAAAAGTAAATGCACTGTAATTCCTATATATCCCTACGAAATCAATTTGTATGTAATCCATGTAATTGTGAACAAGGAAGTATAAAGAGCGGTCACGTAGGGAGGGGGTCCGGGTGGATGGGTGGGACAAAAACTGGACTTTCACCCAGGAGACCGGTGTTTGTGTCCTGTGTGAAACCAGAAGTCAGTGTTGATTTATTTGTAACTTCCGTACTTAAGTTACGTCACTTCCAGTGTTATTTTAACCAAAACAATGATCTTTTCCTAAACCTAACTAGGTAGTTTTTGTCACATAACTTCCATACTTCAGTTACGCCACTTCCGGTGTTATTTTATTTGGGCACATGGGACTACTGTTTTTCCTAAATTATAATGGAGTCTATCGCAAAAACAGTAGTCCCATGTGCCCAAAGACTAGATATAGTATGATAAGACAAACTCATTTTCGGTTAACGGTTTGGCCAATTTTGAAAATTTCTCTACATTTGTGCTTTAGCACATTTCAGCTGAGGGCACAAATGGGTTAATCTGGCTATGACAGTCAGCTTTTGATGATTTTTATCTTTCTCTTATGAAACATAAGCTTGTTTTAATAAAACTGGATGGGTGACTAAAATTGAACCAGATTTAAGGAAGTACTTATATAACATAGAAAGACTCAACTCATTAATTCATTTAGACAAGTATCATAGTTTTCCAGAGATGTTTATCTTGGAACACCAACTATAAGCGACTGCCCGGTTCAAATGAGCCATAAATTCCCAGGAGCTTTGGAGCAGTCATGTAAGGAGCACAGCTAAATGTTTTGTCTGGTGGGTAGAATTCCTCGCTACTGAAGCCATGAAATTTACACAGTGAGGCCACAGAACTACTCTGCCTGCTCTGTTCTGGCATACTCTCCACCTCCAGTGTCTCATGTCTGCATATTTAGGTATCCAAATCTGTAGCAGTAAGTCATATGCGGTATCAAATAATACTAACATTTGCACGTGTATAACTAAAAAAAAAGTGGTTTGTTGATGGGTTATTCAATATTAAAGCGTCACCGAAGCATTAACTAAAACTGATGCAATGAGAAAAATGTTAAAAGTAGAATAGCTGATCGTTACCTGCCAGATAGTGTGTCCTCCTAATGGGTCAAACTCCTCTGCTGGCAGCATTAATGTCCTGTTAACTGGTGAATCAGTGAAGTTTCCTCCTTGTCTTGAGACATGACTGACATTATGCAGCTTCCACCCACCAACTGTGTCAGATAATACTGCCAACTCCTGGTAAGAGCCACCTGAAGGTGTGGAGAAACAGTATTTTTTAAAGTCTCAAAGCACTACATGACAGATTATGTGTCTTATAGGATTTATAGAAGGCTGCATGAAAATTTTGAAGATTTGGAGAGTCTATAATTACTGTCCCTGAGAACCCGAAAGAATTGCATACAAGTATACAAATCTTTTATTAGCAGATTTGAAAAAAATGTACACATATAATTTTATATAAATCTGCTCAAAACTTCACAACATCTGCATTACTTAGTTGTTATAAAGATACTTAGTGCTGTAGTGTAGTGCAGTACCTAAGATAGCAGGCTCAGCTATGATGGTATCAGGCTGGTCCCTCATACCAGGAGAACTGTTGGTAAGGAAGTGGATAGAATCAGAGCTGGAGGTCAGGTTCATGATGATCAACGGACATCTTGAAGAAAAGGGAAAGAAACAGTAGAATTTGAGATGCAAAAATGAAGGTTAAAGTTGTTAAACTTATTTCTTTAACATTTTTTACAAAAGCTTTGTGGCAAAAAATTGTTATTTAACTCAGAAATGAAGTTGGGCATTATTTTTGGCTCCACATTTTCATTTGAGCCACTGTTAAAGGTCCAGTGTGTAGGATCAATTATTACAATAATTTAATTACAACTTCCGTGTTCGTCACGTGATGCCATTGGGCCCAACAGACTTTTTCCCATAGACTTACATTGGGAAAGAGACGTCCGTAAATCAGCGGATAATTTTTCTTTAGGTAAATCAACTTCCCAGTATGAATACTTGAACGGCCCTTATTTAAATCATTAGGTCCTACAGGTTGGAAAATGCACTAATAGCTGAATCCAGAGTTATTTTCTTTCCTCCGTTCATGTAAATGAGACCCAGTCCGAGGCTGGAGCGAGGGCCGGGAGGCGGAGTTAAAGAAAACGCTAATGCGTCTGCTCTATGGGCCCAATGGATGCGGAAGATCACTGGAAGATCCAGGTACTTTATCACTCGCCATTTGAGTCATTTTGGCTTCTTGCGCCACTGAGCAACACTAAGAGGAATGAACGGGAGCCCGCCTACGACGCTGTGTCCAGTTCTCTTTATACATCCATGAACTGAAGCATCTCCCGTGTGCCAAGCGTGTTGAAGAGGTATGGTGGCCGACACGAAAAACGCAAATGGCCCTCTATAGAGCCATTTGGAGCAGAGCCAGTGTGTAGAGTGTGTGTGTGTACGTAGGAAGTGAGTGGTGAAGCAAGAGAGAGAAGGCGGCAGCGACGGCAGCGAGTAACGTTATCGACTTTGGCCCAAGCAGGAAAAGTTAACAGAGTTTTGTTTGTCCGTTCTGGGCTACTGTAGAAACATGGCGGTGCAACATGACGGACTCCACCAGGTCCACACAATAAACAATACACTTTTTACACATTTTAATGTTCCTAAACTTTTAGGACATTTCACATGTCGAGATTTACTGTATCAGTTCCATCATCAGTCTTTATCTCACAGAAGAATTCCATCTGTTCTTTTTATTTTTTGTCTAACATCATGCATTATCAGCACCCTGTAGAGGCTCTTCCTTGCATCCTTGGTATGAGTCCCACTGTCCACACTGGCATCTCCTCAGTCCGTCTGACTGAGGTTGTTGGCTGCCTCCAGCTGACACAATTGTTTGACAATGAAAATGATCCTAACATGCTTTTTGTTTCGAGGTTAATCCTCAACTTCCATTGCATTGCTGATTCTGGCATAGATTAGCATAGCCTGTAAAGAATAGATGATATTACTAATACAGGCTGTACTAATTAAAGCCAGAACCATCATATCTCCTCCATAGAAAATGTCTTCAATCCGTGCCCTCAGCTCTGATGTATGATGTTGGAGAAGAGAAAGAGGCTACATTCCTACACAAATAAATGAACACGTGATAAACAATATGGAACCCCAAAGTGTTCAATATTAAATAAATAGGGGATTTTGTGAAATAATTAATCAAATGAATAAATTGTGTAAAATATCTAAATGAATCAACAATTTCTGAATTGTTATTTAATCATTAATTTGGATGATAATATTTTAGCCTACTGGATAGGCTACCATTATTATTTCATAATGGCTTTTTCCCAAAGATAATTTTATTTCATGCTCATTTCATAACGTCACTTTTCATGACAGTGGCATTGTCAATGCCCTCTTACCTTTCTCATTAGTTAGCAAGATAAATAAAGCTATATCTTAGGAACGTCTGGAGCAAATTCATTCAAATTTGTTACAAACATCCACTTGAACTCAAGGATGAGCTGATTAAAGGTCAAAGTTCACTTTGACCTCACAAAACCCGCTTTTGGCCATAACTCAAGAATTCATATGCTTATTATGACAATTTCACACAAATGTCTAATAGGATAAAATGGTGAAGAGATGACGTTTTGGACAGACATGGATGTAAACTGCAACTTGACTGGTTGGCGGAGGCATATTCAATTCAAGCAGGATCAAAGAAATATTTGTCTCTCACGTTTGATTATTGTACATATTTTTTTCTGAAATAAGGTCCCATGGCGTCCCAAGGCGAGGGACTTTGCCTCTCTATTATGAAATAAAAATAGACTTTTGAAAATGGGCATTTTAATTGACTATGATAATAAAATATGAAATAAATTTCATAATAATAATTTGACTTAATTTCTTATTCAAATGAATATTGAACACTTCAGGGTTCCTTAACAATACATATACAAAAATCAAAATATAACAAAAAAAACAACAACCAAAAAAAAGCAAATACACATTTAACAAATTAAATCAATCCCATGCATATTTAAAGCCTCTTTCCTATTTCACAATTCCATGTAACACTCAATGGGAAAAAAGAGAGAATGAATTATCTTGTTCCTGTTAAGACCGGAAGGGTGGGTTACTGAAAAATAACAAACTGTGGGATGAGCAGCATCTCACAACAAGAGTCAATACCAACAGGAGAATACACTGTTTACCATTGGCAGAGCATTTTGGCAAATTTTTCTTGGGCGCTACCCACATAATCAGCTGTGCTGCTCATCCCACAAATGCATGATCCTTACAAGTTGGACATCATTGTGAAGGTAAATAAACAGGCTTCCAACCATGTAAAATACAATGCCAATTAGCATTCTAACAACAGAGAAATAATCAACCAAACACAGATTTCCAAACTTTTTTTTCCGAGTTTATATTTTGGCAGATTTCTATGTGGATCAAAGCATAGACTTTTATTTTGAAGGATGCTAGGTAGCATTTCCTCTATAGGTTTCTTAAGAACTGTTGATATTGCGTTAATATGTTATTATGACATTCTATACATAAGTAGGTTGGGTCTTATGTTAAGGTTAGACACTTTCCTATAAAGAGAAATATCGGGGGTTATCTTATTTTACAAACGGCACTTTCCTCATTTCCGGTAGCTTCACTTCCGGTTTGCTCCACCTGGAAGTAAAGGTAAGCATGTTCTCGGCTCTCTGTATTTTCACTGTTTATGTTGTAATTATGAGGTTGAACTACTTCAAACACATTTTAAAGTCATTGTATTAGCATCGTTAAGCTTTAGAGTCGCCATTTGTATGTCCTTTCATGCATTAACCTGCTAATTAGAGTTAATTAGAGTAGAAGTGTGGAGGCTTGTGTTGTGTCGCAGAGCTGCTGTGTAGCTCAGCACGCTAGAGGGCGCTGTTGAGTCTGTCTGCTGCATGGAGCTCTGAGTGACTTTACTCCATGTTACACAGGCGCTGAGAGCACGGCTGCAAGAGAGACCCTGTTTCTGCACAACTACAGGTATGTGGGTTTATGTATTGCTATTTTTTTTGTTATTTCTCTGATGAAAAATGCAATCTGTTAGATTAATTTAATTATAGAATTTGCAGTTTATACAGATACAGATAGCTTTATTTATCGCCGAAGGGCAATTCAGTTTCTACAGTCCACCGAGACATATACATATTTATACTGCACAATCATCAGCAACAGAGGGAACACAGTAGGTGGCATATGGGGAGGTGCAAGATCAATAAAAGTGCAAGAATAAAAATATTTGAAATAAATACAAGAATAAAAACAAGACAAGATAAAAGAATAAAGGAATAAATAAATAGAATAAAGTGCCAAGAGTATTGCACATTACAAATTACATTCCACGAATGTACCTAATTGCAAACACGGACAACCATTATATGGTTAGTGCAAAATAACTTTTCATTCAAAGTAAATAAAAAACTATTTTTGTTTTCGTTCATTCAAGATAGTTACTCTGCGTTCAGCAGTTTATTTATTCTTTTTGACAATGTTGTTGGCTTTACTTCCTCTTTGCTCTGGGACTTTTACTGGGAAGTATGGGTGTAACGATTTTTACAACGATTCGATACGATTTCCATGGTTCCGATACGATGCATGGACGATATTTGGCTCATCTAGAGCGAGATACGATAAGATTCAATGACTTGAAATCGATACAGTAAGTTTTTTTTTTGCCAAAAATTCAATCAGTGTGACTGTGAAATAAATAGCTGGATACTGGTAAGAGCAGGTCAGGATTCCTCAAAGTTTTTCAGTAACACTTCATTTTACAGGTCTGCAAATTTCATGGTAATTAGGTGATAATTAGCAAGTAACCTATTTGAAATTTATTTTAGAATTGCTGCCAAATTACCCCAGCCTCAGCCAGGACTCAATACTAAACAACTCAGTCCCTGTGTTTAATCTTACACCTTACTTTGAGTATCCTACCCACCCATATCACAAACCAGTTCACTGAAACGTCTTCATAGATAACATTTAGACTGCGTGTTCTCATCTTGTTCTCATGTTGTTTTCAGATTTAGCTGATCTCTGACATCTGGGAGCTGTCATGAAAGATTATGGGAACTATCAGCCAAAGGTATGTCACCGTAAAAACTTGATCCACACTATTCTTTCAAATACAAACCAAATAATTGGCTCAAAATTGTGCCTGTCGACATCTTTAATATAAAGAAAACTGAGAAATCAATTGGCTACTCAAATCTTGCCAGTTTCGTATTTTGTGGTGTATATAGTACTGCTGCAATTATAAATAGGCTGTACTGTAAAAGAAATTGAGATTTTTTTTTATCAACATTAACACAAATTGTTTAATGCCACCAATTTCTTCAACACAATCGATATTGAGAGTGAAGATACTGGCATCATATGAAACTAGAAAAACCTGAGGAATCCATCGGTACCAACCATGTCATACTAGCTTGTTGGGAAAGAGACTAAATAATGCTCCAAACGTACGCTAAATTTTGGCGAGGAAAGACTATCGTGGCCATTTTCAAAGGGGTCCCTTGACCTCTGACCTCAAGATATGTGAAAGAAAATGGGTTCTATGGGTACCCACAAGTCTCCCCTTTACAGACATGCCCACTTTATGATAATCACATGCAGTTTGGGGCAAGTCATAGTCAAGTCAGCACACTGACACACTGACAGCTGTTGTTGTCTGTTGGGCTGCAGTTTGCCATGTTATGATTTGAGCATATTTTTATGCTAAATGCAGTACCTGTGAGGGTTTCTGGACAATATCTGTCATTGTTTTGTGTTGTTAATTGATATCCAATAATAAATATATACAAACATTTGCATAAAGCAGCATATTTGCCCACTCCCATGTTGATAAGAGTAATAAATACTTGACAAATCTCCCTTTTAAGGTACATTTTGAACAGATACAAAATGTGCAATTAATCACAATTAACTATTTTAATCGATTGACAGCCCTAGTATATTCATCAACATAAGTATCTAAGACTACTCTTTAATTCTGAATGGTCTTTCATGCTTTTATGTTGTAGAAAGTCTTCTTTACAAACGGATGTTATTTTTTTAGGAAGGGATTTGTACATGGAGAACAAAATGCTGTCCAAATGGTTCAACCAGACTGACAACTGAAAGGACAGAAAGAGACAAAGATCCAAACAGTTGAACAAGAGTAGAAGAAATCAGCAATCATTGGTAAAAGAAACTGGAAGTTGAGCATCAAAATGTGTGCAGATTTAAACAGGAACCGCTTCCTGTTTCAGTGTCAAGGTCACAATAATGCAGCCTAGAAATTGCTTGAATTAACAGCTGCAACGTGTTGCTTTAGTAAAGCTCTTCTTCAAACTTCACAAGAGAGATAGAAGGTTAGTCTATTAGTTAGCGCGACTGGAATGTCAGCTGAACATGATCACAGTTTAAACCTCTTCAATCTAACCACTGAGTAGACTGCAGAGGGACTAACTCCATATTTAGTGCCCAGTTGCACTGTTGTGGTTCAAAAAGGATGCTTTTCTGGACAGGAAAACAGATTAAAAATTGATTTTCGGATCCATGTGTGTATATATGTTCATTCTGAATGTATACACAAATCATTTACTGAAACTATATTTCATTTGTTTTGCATGATAAGCATAAAAAATTAGAAAATGTATATATTCACATTTGTTGGAACAAGCGGATACACTTTACAATTATATATTTGATACTCTCATAAAGTGTTTATTCTTTAATTTAGAGAATCTTAAATAGATAGATGAAAAAGATAAAAATAAAGAGTTTAAGTGGTTAATACATTTGATGTATTTTCTTAATTAGGTATGGATGTTTATTTTTAGTTAAAGCCCCTAACTGTCTGTCTGTCTGTCTGTCAGACTATGTGTGCCCCTGCAGCATTTATCATATTTAATAATTCAAGAAAGCAAAAAGCCAAATGGTGAGGTACTCTAATGAAATGCACTTACCAGTCCACTCTGGGTTCCCAGTATCCAATATGTTATCCTGCTGGGAAGCTCAGCTCTGCTCATGCAGCATGCTTCTGTCTGCTGATGCTCAGACTGTTCAGTTGGTGTGTGTGACTGGAACGTCCAGCTCCGCCTTTGACTGCTGCTGCGCTACAGTCTGCAGTAGAACCTCTCACATCTGGGCTGGTACATGACAGAGTGGACCATAGGGGATGTGACAAGCCTGAGTAGCCTCTGACATGGCAGATGATTTGGTCAAAATACATATATACAAAAATTACAGTATATATACAGTGTATATGTGTTTTATAGGAGCTGTGCTGCTTCAACGTAGGGCTGGTTTTGGTCTGAAGGCCCGCTAAGAGTTGCCGTAGTTCTTTTTGATCATATGTTCGGCAGTTTATTAATAATCCAAAAATAACAATAGGGTGTGTTTTGAAGCCATATTCATTTAAACCTGCAGTAGGCAGAATATTTTTGGTATCATTTGGCATAAATTCCATAATAACCTTTCAGCATATTGTAATTCAAGTGTTCTGAGAGAAAACTAGACTTCAGCACCTCCTCATGGCTCTGTTTTCAGGCTTTAAGAAATCTAGCCCGTGATCGGAGACTTTGGCCAATCACAGGTCATTTTATTGAGAGAGAGCGTTCCTATTGGCTGTTCATTCAATGGAGGCAGCTGTCAATCACTCGCAAACTCCGATCAAACGGTCAAACTAGGCAGCGCTGATCAAATATGAATCGATATTATGTTACTGTAATGCCTATTTCTCTCCTCAAATGTGTTCAGAATCATCTTGTAGTGAACTGTTTAGCTGTAAAATGAGAAAGGTTGCTCCGGCTGGTGGGCGGTGCTTGGTATTTCCTCAACTGGTCTCAACCAAGCCCCCAGTAAGAGAGCCGGTCGTTGATCCCAACTTTCGTAGTGGTCAAACGGCGGTACTACAACTTCACATGATGCCATTGGGCCCAAAAAGACTTTTTCCCATAGACTTACATTGGGAAAGATACGTCTGTAACTCAGCGGATATTTTTTTTTGAGGTAAATATACTCCCAAGTACGAACACTCTAATAGCCCTTATTTAAATCATTAGGTCCTAAGAGTTATAAAATGCACCAATAGCCAAATCCAGAGCTATTTCCCTTCCTCCGTTCATGTGAATGAGACCCAGACCGAGGCTGGAGCGCAAGCCGTGACGACGGCGTGACGTTGGGACCCCGTGACCGAGTCATGTGGCCGAGCGGATGCTCCTGCGCATGTTCAATGTGTCCAAGATCCGGGTACTTTTCCAGGCGGAAGTTGAGCCATTTTGTCGTCATAGTCTGTACTGTACTGAGCAACTTTCATAGGAATGAACGGGGCCCCGCCTCCAACGCTGTATTCAGTTCTCTTAATACATCCATGGTCTCAACATGGCTGCCGGGTCACAAACTTTCTCATTTTACAGCTAAACAGTACACTACAAGATGATTCTGACAACATCTGAGGAGAGAAATAGGCATCATAGTAACATAATATTGATTCATATTTGATCAGCTCTGCCTAGTTTGACCGTTTGCTAGGAGTTTGCGAATGATTGACAGCTGCTCAGAGACGGCAAGGCTCCAGCTCGGCTCTGATTGGGTGTTTTCCTCCGATCTGTGAAATCTTGCAGATGCCATTAGGAGCACCGGAGGACACAGGCTCATGATTTTTTTCAGATTACCTGTCTCATGCTCTACTGTCAGGATATAGTGACCGTTTTATAAAAATAACTTTTTAAAATCACATTTGCTCCAATCTGCCTTCTGCTGCTTTAACACTTGCGATATCGGTGGTGTTGTAAAGGTTGAGGAGTAACTGGATGGTTAAGAGGTTAAGAGAGGGCAAACTAAGGCCAGCCATGTGTACTTTTGTCTCTTTCTGTTTCTTCCTCTCTGTCGTTCTCACACACACACACACACACACACATACACACACACACACACGGTCCCTTCATTACCCTTCTTTTGGAGATTGACTGGTTGCTGGATGGATGGATGCTTGATGAATTCTTCAGGAGTTCTCCTGACCAAAGAAGGCCATATAATTGGCCACTCTCATACAGTGTGTGTGGAAACAAGCCAATGGCCAATCTCTCATGACCTCAAAACACGCACGCATGCACGCACACCCACACACCCACACACCCACACACACAGAACAGTGATTGTCCAACAAGGAAGTTACGTCTCAGTTGTTGTCCTCTTATTAAGCACAGAGAATAGATTAAGGACTGAAGTGAAGGTCAAGTGCTTCGATGAAATCACCAGATATATAATAGTAGTGCTGATTACACAAACAATAGAGAGGCAAAGTCTCTCCCTATTGCTTGATTATGCACCTTAGTTGCTCAAAATAAGTAAAGGGAAAACAGCAAAAGGCAAAGCTGCAGTGCTTGTGCTGCAGATATTTTTAAAATCCAATTTGTACACAGATTTTCATAGTGATTTTTCATCCACCTTTAAAAAATGGTATTATTCAAAATAAACAGATAATTTCCCACATTTTTTTTTTAAACTAAAGCTTAAAATAATGAGCCCCAAACGTAATGCAATCCAAGACAACATTAAAGCCTAGCAATAAAGCTATAATTATCTCCGCCAGATTATTATCTTCGTAGCCTGAGGAGATTATGTGTTCGGTTGTGTGTGCGTGTGTGTGTGTGTTGTTCAGTGTGTGTGTGTGTGTCTGTCCACGGCTAATCTCGCATACTGCTCGACCCATCTGCCTAATGTTTTTGGTGCTCATTATACCCCGCAACAACGTAGTCGGGGGTATATAGCGCTCCGCATGTCCGTCCGTCCGTCCGTCCATCCTTCCGTCCGTTCGCGTGTCACACTTCCGTTTCTGGAGTAGAACTCGAAAACTATTTAATTTAGGAACTTCAAATTTGGTATGATGGTTGACAGTGTGGTCTAGCTGTAAATGTAAATGTAGGGGCTGCAAGTCATCAACAGCTGCTTCAGTTTGGAATCTTGTTTTTCACTCACCAGTAGGAATCGTTCCTCTCTTGATTTGCACGCCGAGGTAAGGTATAGAGGCAGGGTCTGAAATTAACTTTCTTCACTTCCTGCCACTGTGGCAGGCAAGTATTTTTTTTTGTCTACCACTTTTGAAATCCATGCGCTAAATGAAGGAATAACATTTTAGATCTGATGTCGTTCAATGTTCGATATATTTTACACAAAACATATACATGGTAAATTACAGTGTTTGAATTACACCGTGGAGGGAGGGTAGAGTACACTGTACTTTACTTTGTTATCGTCATCTGTAGTATTTGCATAAAAACACAATTCAAATGATTATGAATATTTAAATATTTGCTTTGATTTAAAAATAAATCTTGGCAAGCTGCTTAGAGCTAGTGTTAGGAAGTTAAACAGGTCATAATTCTCTCTCTAATATCTATTTTATATTGCTGTGAAAACATCTCCTACAAACAGCTGGATTTATTCAAGTTTCTCGCCAAAAACTTAATTTTACGAGAATACATTTGAACACAACATAATAACATTGTAATTTACCTTCGCCCAATTGGCCTTTTTCCTGAGCAGACTTTGAACGCCTCATAATAACAACTGAATGGCACCTCCGTTAACGTTAGTAGCTCCGCTATTTAACCAATCAGGACTGTGCTGCCCACCTGCTGCTAACAGGTTACTAAACTCTCCTCCTGCTGATTTCAGCACGGATTTGTTGTTCAGTGTCGCATTATCAGGGAAAAACAGGATGCGTCCCCTCAGGGTTAGTAGCGCCACGCAGTTGAGTGCTTTTTTTCTCTCCGCCGTGTCTCCGGTCAAACAAACTGAAACAAGATACAGCGTGTGTATGCGTCATTGCGCAGCGTAACTGTCGGAAAGCATCAATAAGAGGAATCGATAGTCACGGAGGCATGAGTTGCCAAGAAAGCGGACAAGTACGGTTCTCTATTCCTAGCGTTTTCCCTGCCTGCCAAAGTGGGAGGTGTCCTGAGGATTTCACCCGCCAATGCCAACAATTTACCCGCATTCGGCGGGTGGTGGGTGCTAATTTCAGACCCTGTATAGAGTGCTCCAGGGATGACATATTTTTGTAGGCCAACCAGGAAGTTAGAATAGCACGGGTTCCCTCGACAAAAAGCCAATGGGATTTCTCCATTGGCTTTTGGATTATTGCAGAAAATAAGCTCTGTAGCAAACAAACATTTATGATACTTACACATTTCGTTCAGCAAGATAATCTTCACAAAGGATTTTATGATCATGAATGATTATGATTTTTGAAGTGTGAATGCAATCACCAGAAGTAAAAGCTAACGTTAGGCTTTAAACGAACAACTCCACGGTCGCATGAACGCGAGTATATAGGATATTTATTGCTGAATTTTATATCGTAGAACAAAACATTAAATCTCTTCAGCTTGTGTTAACCACAGACCTTATTTCAGGCATCTAACTAAAAACCCATTCAAAAAAAACATTGACTTCGAGATGAGGGAACAGGAAGTGTTAAAATATTAACTCATCTCTGGGTTTTAGGACCATAGCCAGTGTGTTCTATACGAGAAGTAGTCACAAAGAATTGATAGACTTCAATTAAGAATATTCTACTCTTCACAAGTTAATAAATAAAGTTTTATTTTCAAAATCATGCAAATCCATTCATTACTCATAGACTCAGTCCCTCTTTATACATTTATCTCTCAGAAGTAGCAACAGCCTACTCAAAAAGTGCACTACTGTGTGGCAAACTAAACATGCCCCCTCTGTGGTAAATATGGAAAATGTTTATTTTTACATGAGCAAAATACCACTAAGTAATGGCATTATTCAGTCTGATATGGTATTACAATGAAAATAAAAATAAAATGTAAAAAAAATAGGCAGGACATCAGCATGGCATAATGAGCGCACTGCAATAGGCTATACAACTGGTTGCAACTGTAAAACTGTTATCATACTTGTATAGTCATGTGTGCTAAATGTAAATCGCACATGCATCCTCACTCAACATTAAAGGTGCAATCAGTAAAGATGGCTCTTTAGCAGCCTCTAGAGGCAGCATGTATTGGTAAGCAAATTCTATGATGGAATGATTTTTCTCATAGTGGGAGTACTGCTTTTATTCGCAAATGTGTTGTTAATCAGTTTGTTCTCATACGCTGTTCATAGCTATACCCACGAAAAGTGATATACAACACTATAATTCGTATGCAATTCACATAATCATGAGTCAGGACAGGTGACGTAGCATCAAGAGCGACAAAGTCCGCGTAGGGAAGAGGTCAGGGTGGACGGTTTGGTCTAAAAACACTGAACTTTCACTCAAGAGACGTTGTCAATGTTCGTGTACCGTGTGAAACCAGAAGTCATCGTTGACTTATTTGTCACGTAATGTTTGTACTTAAGCAGACTTTGAACACCGCATAATAACAACTGAATGGCACCTCCGTTAACGTTTGTAACAATATTTTAACCCAAATCACAATTTTTTCCTAAACCTAACCAAGTAGTTTTGCTGCCTGGGGGCTTGACAAAATAACAAAATAAGTTTTTGTAAGATATCATACGTACTTTTGTATGAGGATACGTTGAGTTATTAGCTGTGGTAAACTGAGATTTTGTCACATAGCAAAAACAAACATTAGGTAGCTAGCATATATGGCTAACTGCAGCATACTGTAGGTCGCTTATTATGGACACCCAAAATGTAAAATATTTAATAAGACATGAAATAAATATACAGACAAAATGCTTGTTAAGTAACGTTATGTAAGAAAGTCGTTATTTATTTACGCTAGTTACGTTATTATTTAAACCAGGGCTGCCAAAGTTAACGTGATAATAACACATTAGCGCAAATTCATTTTAACACCACTAATTTCTTTAAAGTAACTTACGATTTTTAGGTTGTAGCGGGCTCCGTTTTAAAGCTAGAGTGAAAATACTGGTATCATATGAAACTAGAAAACCTAAGGAATCCATTTGTACCAACCATGTCATACTAGCTTGTCGATAAGGAGCCAAAATAACGCAAACTCAAGCTTATGCTAAATTTTGGCGAAGAAAAGCTGGCATGGCCATTTTCAAAGGGGTCCCTTGACCTCTGACCTCAAGATATGTGAATGAAAATGGGTTCTATGGGTACCCACGAGTCTCCCCTTTACAGACATGCCAACTTTATGATAATCACATGCAGTTTGGGTCAAGTCATAGTCAAGTCAGCACACTGACACACTGACAGCTGTTGTTGCCTGTTGGGCTGAAGTTTGCCGTGTTATGATTTGAGCATATTTTTTATGCTAAATGCAGTACCTGTGAGGGTTTCTGGACAATATGTGTCATTGTTTTGTGTTGTTAATTAATTTCCAAAAATACATATATACATTTAAAGCAGCATATTTGTCCACTCCCATGTTGATAAGAGTATTAAATACTTGACAAATCTCCCTTTAAGATACATTTTGACAACAGATACAAAATGTGTGATTAATTTGTGATTAATCACGAGTAACTATTTTAATCGATCGACAGCCCTAATTTTTTCATGTGATTCATTATTTTATAATGTCTGTTCACTTGTTTATTATTAAACACTTTGGGCGAAACAAGAAACATGATCCTCATTCATCACTATTGAAGTATTTTGGGTCTGAAGTTTTAGAGACCAAACCGCGCAGAATATGTGCCGTGCCCGGGGAAAATGTTGCATTCTCCAGAAGTTTACAAAATAGGACCCCCTCTACCTGTTTTAGAAAGTTGGAACAGACGAGTGCCTGCATGTATGAAATGGTGGTTTTGTGCAAAGAGCCAACAAAATATCTGTATATTGCACATTTAAGATTAAGTGGTAAACTAATTTAACAGGATCTCAATTTTATTTCCTTACCATTATTTGTTAAGTAAATAAAATACATAGATAATAAATGAATAAATAATTTTATTTTAAATTGAGACAAAGTTAAGCAAGCATTTATTCGTTTTGCCTTTGTTTGCAATTTACAATGGTCAGTCACCTCCCATACACTCCCTGAAGGGCTATTGCTTGAGCTTAAAACCAAATGATACTTAAACAAACCTTTGACTCATAGTATATTAAAACAGAGATGGTTAAGTGAGAGAAAAGCAGGAGCCACTTTCTTTTTTTTTCTGAGGGATGCACTTGTGGCAAAATGACTGGAAGAGTTACAATGAAGCCCACAACACTTAAATACAATAATACAGAAATCTTAATTCATCTTAAATAATCCTATCAAACAATTTATGGGTGACACAGATTTAGTGTCTTTGTTATACTTGTTAATTAAACCCGCATAATAAACATGCAATGGCATTTTTTTTTTCTGAGAGCGTCTATACAAAAAGAGTAATTCCCTTTGCTGTATTGCATAAGATCATCACCAAAAAAAAAAAGAAACTTCAGATAAACAATCTCTATTTGAAAATGTTTCCAGGTTTGTTGAACATTTGTCAGCTCTGAGCATTCATTCAATCAACACACACTTCCTATCACTGAGGAATGAATCAGTGAAAACAAAATTTAATAAACGATACTGCAATAATAATTATGCTTTTAAATAGATTATTTTGTTTGTGATATTAATATTTTCTGATATTATTCATTCGGCCCTTGTCTGTGCACCCAAATCCTACAAGCTCAAACTTTGTCATGAAATGTGTTTTATGGAAGGTTTGCACTTTTCTTCCACTTTAAACACTGTCAGTTAATCTTCCTGGTTTGCAGTGAGGGGTGTAACAATTAAAATACAGAGTAGAAAACAAAATCACACATGTACAATCCAACATATGCACCTGATTCGACTGTTATCGGGCCATTAAATAGGCGTCATCGGTCGCTATAGAGCATAGCACCATAGATGTGGGTCAGTAGGGGCCTACTACGCCTACTGCGTTGTAAAAGTTAATGTGAAACTTAAAAGCAACACGTTCTAACATGTTGTAAAACTGAATGAAACATAACCTTTTGAACACAAACAAAAAGGCTTCTTTAAGTTTAGGCAAATAAAACTACAAATTATTTAGATTTAGCCAATAAAACTACAACTTCTTTAGGTTTAGGCAATAAAACTACAACTTCTTTAGGTTTAGGCAACAAAACAGGTTTAGGCAATAAAACCACAACTTCTTTAGGTTTAGGCAACAAAACTACAACTTCTTTAGGTTTAGGCAATAAAACTACATCTTCTTTAGGTTTAGGCAACAAAACTACAACTTATTTAGGTTTAGGCAAAACAAGTTATTAGTTAAGTTTAGGCGAAAACATCATGTTTGGGGTTAAAATAACTACGAACACAAAGACAACTACACATTGTTGGTTTCACACGGGATGTGAACTCCGGTCTTCTGTGTGAAAACCCTGTGTTATACTATGGCGCCTGACTTCCATTTCTGCTCCTGTCATAATTATTACGGTTGCTAGAGGTCGCTGTCATGTTCTTTTATACCTTCTTTCGGTGATCTACCATGTGAATAGATGATAAAACCTACTAGTTGGTGTAGTAGGCCCCTACTGACCCACATCTATGGGGCTTATAGCGACTGATAACGCTTGTTTAATAGCCTGACAACAGTCTAATCGGCTGACATATTGAAATGGATGATGGATTTCTGTCTCTCGCTGTTGACTCCTGTATTGCTTGAAACAGAATGTATGCAGTATGTGTGTCTGCAGCAGAGTGTGCACTAAAACAAAGCTTCGCTAACATGAAGAATCCATCATAAAAGTGGCAACAGACAACTCAATCCAACAAGGTTTCCAAGTGGTATTATTGTCAGATATAACAGAATATAATAAGTTTTACCACTGCTATGAATCATAGCCAACATAGAAACAGACAGACAGAATTGCAGAATTGCATAGTGAAAGCAAGGCTTATAGGGAACCAACCTAAACACAGATGGTGTCATTATTCTATAGCCATTAGCCTACATTGTGCAATTAACATTTAATTAATAATTATTAATTAAATTAAAAAAAAAAAATTGTCTATTGCCACTTTAAAGTTGATGGTATGGCAGCATCATAAATGATGAAGTGTTATGGAAACGGTTCATGCTGTTGGAGCAGCCATCACACATGGAGCTTGTTCTGCAGTAGACTACACAAGTATTCAACATAGACTCAGTTACCAGTTCATTTGGTTGACTTAGCTCAAACTAATGCAGTCTAATCTAACAACCCAGCTGTGAAAAAGTTTGGGAACCACTGCTATAGTCTATGGTTTGTCTGTTTATACTCATAAGTGTTTCTAATATTTTCACGAAATTTAATCTATTTGATTTGTGTACATAGTCACCAATTTCCCTTTTTTTTTCGTGACGCTCAGCACGACTTTTAACAACGTATTTTTTCGTACGTTTTCCTACAAATGTCCTGCAACATGTGACGCACGTGTCAATTGCCGCTCCAGTCTTTTCAAAATAAAACTACTTAATTTGGTTTAGGAAAAGATTGACTTGGTTCGGCTTAGGAAACAAACTACTTAGTTTGGTTTAGGAATAGATCGACTTGGTTAGGCTTAGGCAACAAAAGAACTTAGTTAGCTTTAGGAAAAGATCGTTGTTTGGGCTAAAATAACTCCGGAAATGCCGTAACTTTAGTACGTAATTTACGTGACAAATAAATCAACTTTGACTTGTGGTTTCACACGGGACACAAACACCGGTCTCCTGGGCGAAAGTCCTGTGTTTTTTGACTCAACCATCCACCCCGAACTCCTCCCTACGTGACGTTCTCCGCTCTCTGTAATTTTTGATTCACAATTACGTGGATTACATACGAATTGATTTCGTGCTGACCATCACGAAAAAAAGTTAAATTCGTGTCTATGCACGCGAATCAATACATTAAATTTCGTGACTATTTCACGAACTGCTGTGCGACTGGGCTGCAATACTATACTCAGTATAGGGGAGTTTCCTCTTATTGGAACACTACCAGTGCCACACTCCACACACCTGCTGTGGAAAGTCCCCACTCAATTTCCAGTCGAGATGAAGTGTGACCTCATTCGCTGCTGCTTTCACTTCAAACTGAAATCCCAGAACGTCAAAAGACAAAGTAAAGATCATCTGACAGTGCTGTATAATCAAACAGAATTGATTAAATCATATAAAATTGTACATTTTTTAAACTTTAACACCCCTTTTTTTGCACTGCATAAAGCTATAAAGCAAGCGCAACTGAAATTTGAAATGATGTCAAATGTGATATTTCTACTCAAGTCTGCACCAAAACTGCTTAAGAACCAGTGAGACATGACCGTCATTTTATATTTCCAATAAGTCCTGAGGGCTTTTCTCTCTCCATACCTGTGGCATGTTTCTGTCTTACATCCCGTCACCCATCCTCGGTCTTTACATTGTATTTATGTGACATTCCTCTCTCCTCCTCCTCCAGCTTGCATAACTCCCCCCTGGCTTAGTAAGGCACTGTATCCTCCCGTCTCCACTCCCTCTGCTTTCATCCATATATTGATCATCTGTCTTTGACTGATGGGTTGCTCCAGTCTGGCTGATTATTTATATTTAGCTTACAAGCGCGCGCTAACTTTGTCCGCAGCTATAAAGTCTTACACAGACAAATCACTTTTTTTTTGCTGCTTTGGTATTGCTTTTCATGAAACTACATCATTTGATTAACAAATGTACGGAGCAAGCCCTAATTAAGTAACACTAATTGGAAAAAAGACCCCCCACTAGTGACACCTAGAGGCAGTGATGTTACTTACACACCACAATACTATTGGACAGAACAAACATGCCGACTATTTAGCTATTTTTAGAGCCGTGACCATAGACATATATATACAAAGATGCAGCATTGACTCCTGGATCGTACGTCAACGCGGGCGCCATATTGGATAGGGCAAGACTGGCATGTAACCCTATACGGGTGAACGGGGGAGCTGCCGTTTCTCTGGATAAAAAGCACTATAACGTCTACATTTCTCAACCGATTTCAACAAGTTGTTTTATATTCAAACATTAATGATCTACGAGGAGTAATGTTAAGCTAACATTTTTTTTCTTTTCCCACAGATTTTGGTGAAAAACTGTTCGATACGTTGACGTCACTGCTTCCGGTTCATGGATCACCGGTCTGTCCTTCGATACGGTGGGATTCAATCAATTAATTAGGTAATTATTAAAAACTAGTATTATTATTATAATTATGCTATAAGATTATTGCTTTTTATCCAGAGAAACGGCAGCTCCCCCGTTCACTTGTATAGGGTTACAGGCCTGTCTTGCCAGGTCCAATATGGCGCCCACGTTGACGTATCGCTGCAACAAGCTGAAGCGTCCAATGCGGCCTCTATATATACATGTCTATGACCATGACCAGTAGTGGGACTAAAGGTTTGTCTGGATGGTGGCGTTAGGTCATGTGCTCAGTAACATTCATGGCAATCTCTCTAGTAGTTTCCCACATATATAGATCTGGACCAGAGTGTTGGAAGGACAGACATGTCTATCCCAAGGCCATGCTGCTACTGGGGCAAAAGATTGAATAAGAGAAAAAGAAAAAAAAATCAGCTAACAAACATGTCAATAATGGATTCAACCCATTTTGCAAGCATAGTTTTGGGGACATTTATTTTTATATCTGTAGTCTTTCCAAAGAAAAAAAAGAGATGTAGATAACTTGAAAGCTGATGGGAGGATTATGACTTGTTGACGTCCGTACTTTGGCTGAGTTTCCAAGGTCACTCAGCTCCGCTGGAACAAAATGGACCATGTTGCTAGCGATGTGAACACTTAGTTAAGGAGCCCTTCACACACAGTGTTGGCATGTACAGGGCGTGGACACAGTATTAACACCCGTAAACTATACTTTAATTCGATCCAGTACAACGGCCCTATTTGTTCAGGATGTTCAGTTTTTGTCGACAGTGTCACAGAGGTGTCGACTCGACTATGTGGTAATCGTGGAGACTGTAGTTTGGTGGTGGTGTTAGATTATTATGTAGAGGCACCTTATATTTTCCCACTTGTGTCACAAACTACAAAAAAGATACCTTAAGAGTTTAATCACCTCTTTGACAGTCTTAACAAAAGCTGACGCTTCTCTAAGGTCCGATTATTGCAGAGCTGTTGTGTTGGATTACAGCAGGGTTGTACAGGTGTTTCCTTTTTTGTGTCCACCCCCTGCACCTACATGCAACGTGCATTGTACACATGAAAAGTCGTAAACATCATCATACTAACGTCTGCTCTTTGTGTATCGATCATTGTCCTGAAAGTCTTTCAGGAAGTATTCGCCCCTAATTTTCCTTTCCACTCTCCATCTTGTCCTTCCTTTTGTTGCCTTGCTCCGTTATTCCTTAGTATATTTTTTGCTTGTTACTGTCAATGTAAAATAAGATGAAGCAAAGAAGTCATCATCTGAGCCAAAAACCTTTGACGTGCCACCAGTCACATATTGTACAGCATATACTCTGATATTTTTCTATGTACAAAGTCAGAGTTCGAAGCATTCCAAACAAAGTGTGCTGGAAGTTGGGGCAGAGCCGGCGAGTCGAGTGCCTGGATGAGGAAGAGCTGGGAGAAAAAGGCTTAGGGCGGGGCCTGCCGACGAGGCTGGAGATGTAGTTCCTCCCAGCCTGGGAGGTGGAGCCGAATGTTGAACCCGTTGTTTTCGGTAGAACGGGGACCCCTTAGAGAGCAGTAAGAAAGGTTTGAGGGATAAGCAAAGGGAAGATAGCTGTAGAGGGCCTTGAACTGGTTACAGTATGAAAGAGTTCGCTGCTCCCAAGAATAGATCAGTTGAGCTGATCCTCGTACTGTTTCCGGAAACAGTCACCAGCAGGGAAAAACTCCCAGCAACGCTCCTGGTACATCTTCCATACGTAAGACTCCTTTAAGACACACAGATGGGAGGAGGTAGGAAGGGATTACATCACATATACAACATATTCAGAGTCATCTACTGAGGTTAGCAACAGCAGTGTAAGCTTCAAACACGAGCCGTGTTTCCATTCAAATGTCAAGCGAATTTTTTAAGCACATTTTTGAAATGTTGCAAAAAAAAAATGCGAATTAGGCGTATTTCCATCAACTGGTTTGGAGCGAATAAACTAGGCTGCGTAGTTTGGTCAGAAGCTGGTGATATCGTCTACGCTTTACACATGGCTGTAATCCACTAGTAAACAGAGTAGAAGAAGAAGTAGAGGTTGCGAACTGGAAACAAAACAAAGTCACCGTGGCTATCTAACCATCTACGATAGAAAAATGGAGCGAAGTCTTCTGGAATGTTTCAATTGGGCGAGCTTTAATAGTTCTTTCATTTCAGCTACTATTGGCCATGTTTCATGTTATATGCAACAAAATGCATATATGAGAAGACCAAAGAGCAGAAACAGCTAATCAGTCATGTGAGTAAAATGTTCGCTATGTCCGAATTTATTTGGTAAAGGCGTTTCCATATCCCATTTAGCACATCAACTCTTTTTAAAAAAAAAGCAAAAACCACCTCAAGCGAGCGTAAAACAATTTTTTGCGCAATTGAGGAAGTTTTATTGAATTTTGCCGTTTACATACAGCTTTTCTAATGCATAAAAATACGTGAATGGAAACATGGCTACTGAGCCACTAAAGGCCTCGGTACGCTTCGAGCAAACTGTCGTAAGACCAGCGCAAAAGTGTTTCGAATGGCCAAACTCAATGGCGTGGCAAAAAGCAGAGCTGTTACGATAACTGATACCAGTATCGGAAATGCGTCTGATGCTGCCCAAAATTCAGGATCGGGTATCGGCGAGTACACCAGTCTATGCAGCGATTTGATACCATAATTTATCAACTCAGAAAAAAATCGACTTGTTTAACCGGAAATCAATTCTTCTTCGCCGCTCCAAAACAGCAGCCTTCACTGTGCTGTCACCCTGGAGGTATCATGGCTGCCACTGGCAACTACTGTTTTAGAGCAGTGAAGAAGAACTGAGTGAAGGTAGTTTGTCACAGCTGTTAATAGAATTAATAATAATAATAACTTAAATCACACTGGTATCAAATTGGTACTCGGTATCAGCAGATATCGCAAATTCAGGTATCTGAATCGGTATCGGGAAGGAAAAAATGGTATTGGAACATCCCTAGCGAAAAGCCTTCCATCATACAGATGGGCGAGATTCCACCATTGGAAAGGGGTTTCAGATGCTGTTAGAAGATCTGACAAGCTCTTTGTTTGAAGCATACTGAGGCTTCAACAATGTAAGCAGCGAGGAAGGTTTGAAGCTGAGCTGTAGGCTACTAACCACATTACAATACCACAGTAATGTATATACTGTATTTACTGAGACCAAAGGAAGATGAGCTGGTTTACCTGGCCTGTGTGCTCTGTTTCATCTTTGTTGATGAGATACATCACAAAGAATCTGAAACACACACACACACACATTAGAAAAACATATCCACTGACACTAATATCACACATACACCCACATACATTCACACCAACAGAGCCTGATGTTAAATAAAATCCAACCCTTACTACTTCTGAGTTGTACTATCAACACAGAGCTCAACGCTGTAAAGCTGGTGGTAGCGGAGTATATTTCCATAAATTGGGCAAAACAAGAATTACACAAAATATAGATCTGGGGTGGATTATCACAATAAACCCAATCCTAGGCTGGGGATCAGTACTTGATACCTTTAAGATATCGACTGAAATAATGGGTCAGCTCCCAGAATCTTGCATTCACTGAGTACAAGCAACCTCAAACAGCCACACTAGTGTTTACATGAAAAACCTCATTATAAATCACATAATTATAAAATATAGTTTGGTACTATGTTAGAGGTATAACTACACACATAGAAACACATAGAAACTCCAGATGTACTCACAAGTAGTTGGCTAGGTTGTGCTCCTGTAGCGTGTGCGTTTCAAAGCCATGTGGCACTGTGTCAAAGTAGTCATTACCTATTCCACAGATAAAACATTTGGTCTGGAAGACAAACATGGAAGGGTTAATTGATGTTGAAGTGTCATTACACAAAACATTTACGTGACTGCAACCTGCATCTGGATGTAAAAAAATCTGCCAGTTCATGTGTTGTATAATGAGTGGTAGAGAATATGTGAGTGTGTCTTTTCTTTTCACCTCCATGTCTTCTTTCACTTGTTCCTGCTGGTCCCTCAGTTCTCCAAACGCATCAATGATCAACCCTAGAAAGTTCAGACCACAGTTGGTGTAGAGGTTAGCTACCTGGACCATGAAAACTAGTCCTAGTCCTGTTAGACATTTCTGTGAAATTGTCATAATTAGCATATGAATTCTTCAGTTATGGCCAAAAAAAGTGTTTTGTGAGGTCACAGTGACCTTTGACCAGCAAAATCTAAATAGTTCATCCTTGAGTCCAAGTGAAGAAATTCCCTCCAGGCGTTCTTGAGGTATCGTGTTCACGAGAATGGGGCGGACGGACAACCTGAAAACATAACGCTGGGAGGCATGAAAATAATTATATTTTAAGTACGGTCAAGTGTCGAGGGAATAAAGCGCAACGATCCACTCTAATGCAGTTATGAAAAATAAGTTGCTCCACAGAAGTAAACCTCTGCATGGCTTGTTGATTCTTAAAGTGTGTTACAAAATCTTTATTTCCTGCTCATGTGCCATTTATTCATGGATATGAGGTGAGTGTTACTGCAAAAAAGATGGCAAATGTATAGGCAAAGGTGAACATTGTTAAAAAAGGAGCATCTTTTTATGTCTTTCAGCTTCCAACATCAAAGCTGAAAGACTGAGTTGAGCAGCCGACTCAACTCAAGTCCCAGATGTCAGACCCTCCTGATGAAGAACTCCCATTCCATTTGTTCTTCCCACCAACACCTACGATAACAACTGCTAAGGCAGGGCTGCAAGATGTGGATCTGACCAAGACTATGATGGAGGTGGGTCAGGACTAGTTTTTTATAATTATAACAAATCAGCAGAACAACAAACGGGAGTCATCTCCATGGGTTTGCACCCGTCTGTACAGTGTGTGTGTGTGTGTGATTGAGTGTGAGTGAGTGAGTGTGTGATCTCTCACCCTGGATGATGGCCAGGAGGATAACAATGACAAAGAAGAAGAAGGTAATGTCAAAGATGATGCGATAGATCTCATACTCGTCACCCGCCGGGTCCTCAATCTGGTCACCGATCCCTCCTCCTGCTCTCACACCGACGTACATGTGGAACATATAGCACTGGGAGAGAGAGAGGGGCGAGAGACACACAGGAAGAGGAATTTAACGTGCTGGATTCAAAATGGGAATTTACAGCAGCTTCACTGAAATATTGCAATAAAATGCGCAAACCTTTTTTTGTTATTTTGCACTAAATTACAGTAATATTTAAAAATTGCAGGTCAGGGGGACAAAGAAATGTGACCGTTTAAAGAGCTCATTGATAATTATGTATTTAGTTTCAGTAAAAGAAAAAAGGATCTCAGTAGCTCTTTGTCTGTGCAGTTAGCCGTTTAATAATCCAGTTTATTACTTCGGAGAAGCTCATGGTGTCAAAAGGCCAAAAATAATAAATCACTCCTAAATATACCTGAACCAAATTGGTCTGAATGGGATGTTTGAGTCATATGGTCTATGTCCTAGTACATTCAACATTAGAGCTGTCAATGGATTTAAATATTTAATCGCCATTAATCACATGATTGTCCATAGTTAAAGCAGCAGTGGGTAGAATTGGAGCAAATATGATTAAAAAAATCATCAGACAGTAGTGCATGAGACAGGTAATCTGAAAAAAAATCATGTGCCTCTGTGTCCTCCGGTGCTCTTAATGGCATCTGCAAGATTTCACAGACCGGAGGAAAACAACCAATCAGAGC